>WUQG02414208.1:0-15918 GCA_011317285.2 Androctonus mauritanicus | reverse complement strand
GATATAAAATTTATGAATACATACACATTTTTCCCTATGGATTTATTTTAATTCAGTAAAAAAATTATTTATTCACTTATTTAACGCCAAAAAAAAATCCAAAAAATGGTTAAAATTAGAAAAAGTGTCGCATTTTACGATGAACACTAATAACATGAACTGTGACTTCGAAAATCAACATTATTTTTAGTTACGCCTGACCAAGCGTTGACTCGAACTACTTGACGTTTTTGAAATATATCCGTGGCTTCCAGTTTACGTAATGTAAAACAAAATCTCAATTTCGGAGCTCACGTATAAGTTTTGATAATAATGTCTGCATTAAAAAAGTTGGATAATTTTTTGCGGAAAGTTATTTGCAAGAAAACAGTTTCGGGCAAAATATCATCAGTTTCCCCGTAAGACTCCACGTAGGTATACTATTAACCTCTAAATTTTCGAGCTCTTAGTCCATTAAGGTCTACCCACAACCACACGAATACCATACCTATAGGTACACGACTACATAACTTTCTTTACCTCTTTCTAAATAATTCAGTAAACACATTAAAATAAATTTAAACCCATTATATCATATTAGAGGAAAAAAATTAATTGACACTAGAAATTCTTTTAAGAATAATGTTTTTACATATATACTATATTAAAACTAAAGGAGAGTCATGAAAATACAAGCTATAGGTCTGATAATTGGCAAGCTTGTTCAAATTAAAGATGTTTGAAGCCCCAAATCCATGCTAAAAAAGTTTTTATCAGGCAGGAGAGATTTAGTCACATTCTGTATCGCTTGCTTTTTCATAATCTCCAAGTTCTCTGCTTTGAACCTTATCTGTCTAGCTTCTATTTGCTTTATCATCCTTGTCTGACCCTATTTAATGTCAATATCATATTGGATAGTTCTTGTGCTGTATCAAAAAATTTTTGCTTTTCTACCAATTTCTTGTGTTCTGAAATCACAAGAAATGCTAAGTCTCTTTAATGCTTCCCATATAATTTCTTTATTATCCAAGGTTTTATTATAAATCAAAATTTCCAAACACACAATGTTTCTCAAGGCTAGAATCAATTCTTTTTCATTTAGAAACACATTAAAAATTGTATTTTTTTTAAATATCAATTTCACTTTAACTTTAACCTTGATATGTTTGCTTCACTTACTCATTGTTATAGACACATATTTACACATCTGTACTCATTTCCTTCATCTTTGCTTAAATGCCTATTTTTTTTGTTTTTGACATTTGTTAAAAACCTTGTCAATTTCATATTTCTTTTAACCATTCTTTCTTGCTTCTACATACAACTTCTTTCTTTCTTTCTGCTTATCAATGTATCTATTACAGTAATTCTTTGCTCTTCTAAACAAGAAGTGGAAGGTAGCCATCTTATTTTTATAATATCATTTGAATGTTTAGCGATAAAAACAAGAATGTATATATCTTTTCTATATACAGTCATCAAATACTCTCCCATTTTTTATTCTTAAACTGACATTTATAAAATGGATCTTCTTACTTTTTTTGTTCTAATTTAAGGTTTAGAATGTAATTTTGATTCATCATTTTCCATATATACTTTTCCAGCTCCCAAGAAATGGATATATTATCAACATATTTTAGATAGACTGGATCTCATGTTTAATGTTTGAACTGTCTTTCTCTCCATGGATAGAAATACAAGCTTAACCATAGCCCCTACTATTGGGTTACCTATTGGAACTCCTATTGGAACTCCTCACATTTACCAGAAGTACTTTTCTTGAAAAAGGAATCAGGCCAAATTAAATGAAAAATTTCTGTCAAGTATTCCTTACTTCCTTCTTCTATGACAAATTTTCATACAGCAAGAGGGCGAGTGTCTCACTGAAAATATTTTCAAATAATGTTCCTGTTTAAGTGCTGTGGTGTTTATTATTTTTATAGAAAAAGTAGAGAGATGGATTTAATAGAATCATCACCTTGTTGGTTCTATTTTAAAAAATTATTATGGAAGAAATGAGGTTCTGATCTAACAACAATTTTCCAATAAGTAATTTAATATCCTTAAAACAGTAAATCATGGCTGATTTACTGCTTTTAGAATATTATACAAATATTAAATTTTATATAACATTTTAATATATAAATGAAATCTGAATTCTGAATCTTCTGAGGTTTATAAATAAAATTAAAAAAACTAATAGATATTAAAATAACAAATTTAAGAATAAATTATTAAGTTAGATTATTTAATATTGGAATATAATTTACTACAAATCAACTCTAAAAAATTAAAACTTAAATACCTTGCCCAATTCTTGATAGATTATTCATTGGACCTAAAACGAGAGAGAAAAAAAAAAAGATTAAATAAACATTAAAATTACAAGCTTTTAAAATAAAATCTTAAAATACAATGAAATATAGAGAAAATACAAGAAATTAAGCAATATTATAAATTATTTGTTATTACATTAATCAAATATAACAACAAACAATTTTGACATTTAATAATTCTACTCTATAAAGCTAATAAATAAAAATATTATTGAAACTATCAATATACAATTCTATAAAATATGTAGAGTTTAGTAAATAAATTACATTAGTCTTAAACATTTTGAAAAAATAACAAATTTTTTCAAGATCAATTTTCTGATTCATAGTCTAAGACTGCAGCCAATTTTATATCTGCATCAACAAATTATTTAAATTACAAAATAACACTGTAATTATCCCAAGCAATGATTTAATACATATTATACAAATATTCATTAGTGATTAAAATTTGTAAAACTTTTATTTTACAAATTTTAATTAATTTGTATCCTATTTTCTATTTGAAAAGATAATTTTTTGCTTTTATAATAAAATAATGTGGGTATCAGTCAATTAACCTATCACTGTTTATTTATGACTGAATCTTGTTTTATGAATTTTATGTTAACAAAAGGCACTAATTTGCATCAGTTTTTCAATTTACAAAATAATTTTCACTTTTATGAATAAATTATTTCCTCAATCAATCAATTAATCTATTAAAATTTATTTAAATCAATGATTGTATTTTATTCTATATAATAATTTATAATCTTCAGTTCATATATAAATAAATTTTTCTTGTATATTAAATATGCAAATCAGTTTGATAAAAATTTTCATTATTGAAATATTTTATCATGAATATAATGATATGAATAATTAGTTGTTTTTATGATTATCTCGCTCATTCTCTTCACTTTTTAAAACTTTTGTTATATAAAATTTTTGCAGTCTTGAGCTAGTTTTTCAATTTACTGTTTTATAGTAGTGCAGAGGCAGAGAGATGTAAAAATATGTAAATCAAATATATTTTTATATCAAATTTAGTAATTTTTTTTACACCATTGACTTTATATTAAGGTAAAATTGACATCAGCTTTTATAAGGAGGAACAAGAATCAAAACTAGCAATTTGGCATATGACCAATTATAAAAGAATCGATAATCTATCATACTTACTGCATTTTTAAAAAATATTTGAAATTAAATAAAGTTATTTAACTTTAAATGTAATAATTCCACAAGATCAGTTAAATAATGTAATCAGCACTATTACAGAAATAATATAGTGAAGTAAACTTTATTCTTTAAAACATTTTTGGTTAATAAACTTAATCACATGGTTCCATATTATTCCACATGTATATAACCTCTAATGTAACAATTTTCTATCCATATGCAAATTTGACCAATAACACTATCATTTTATTGGAAAATGGTAAATCTAACAATGTAATCCATTAAATTAGTAGTTCTCAATCTAGGGTGCAAGATTTTTGGAAGAACTATTGGGAAGCACATGCTGTCATTCAGGGTATAAAAAAAAAGAAATTGAATAAGGCAATAAATACATAATATATATTAATTACAAATATTTTATTAATATTAAGAGTACAATTTATGAAAGTAGGCTGCCAAGGAATATGCAAGTGAATAAAGATTAGAAATAACTGATAATAAATAAATAAATTATTTTAACTAATAAAATAAATTTGTTTTCCTAAACTAATGCAAATATCATATAAATATATGTAAGAAAACAAATATCATAAAAATCTATAATTAATGTTTTTTAATAAATAGCATTGATTTTTTCAAGTTTTTTAAATTCTAACTTTCATAAAATTAGATTTATTTTTGCAAATAATTTATCACAGTGAAAGCTTTTGAGAATTACAAAAATTTAAGACAATATTTGATAAAAATTTTATAATTTTTAAATAATAATTAAATCTCTATTCTAATGTTTTTTAAGTGCATTTATTTTATTCATATAAGAAATGTATGGATATTATTTATCTATATCTAGAAGAAATTATCTATTTTTGGAATTTTCTATAAGCAATGATGATTGATGTTTATTACCAGGTAAGGCTTAAATTTGAAAATCACTTGACATTCAGTGATTTGAAAATTCAAAATCAAATACCAAGAAATATATTAAATAAATAATAATTACTGTAAATTATTATATTATAGTATATATTATCATATTGTTTTAAATATTTTTAATGCTTAATATCAATAAGTAAACTAGGGATAACTTTCTTGAATAAAAAAAAACAGCTAGAAATTTTTACATTGAAATTAATAATAAAATGAATGAAACACATTTCTTATTGAAATGAGTTTTCATTTTACAAATTTTCATCTTATGAACAATTTTCAAGATCCTAATTACAATACTTTCATACCTATATATGTATTATTTTACTGTATTTCAACATATCAAATTGTATATGACTAAAGCTTTTTCTTATTCAAAAAAAAAAAACAGTGAACTCAAGTTATTTTTTCTATCTCTAGAAAACTTTAAAATATTTATGCATGCATATTAAATTATTCAATAATTAATTTAAATATATGTTTTATCAGTGATATAATCATTGAATACATATTAGATATAAAAAATATTTTAAGGATTAATTCTGTGCTTTGCAATAAAAATAGCTATTTCAGTATGTATTTCATTTAATTTAAAATACTATTACCATTTTACTATTTTACAGAAAACAAATTTTATATAAATATTTTTATCATCCAAAAGTCAAATCATCTATTATTTTCAAAATGGTCTACTTCAAATTCCAATCTGCTCCTGATAATATAATTACAATATGTTGAAATATACTATCAGGATAATATATTTTCTAAATTAATGTTCTGTAATAAAGAAATCAATAGATTGATTTCTTTATTACCATTTATTGTTCTTCAAGAAATTATTATTAACGAGATATAATAATTGGTAACAATATAAAATTCATTATATATATATCTAGATTTCTGTTTGTGAAAATTCATTTCACTAATTCATAATTATATTATATATAGTATTTATATATGTGATCTTATTTATGCAAAAACTAAGTGATTTCATAATTAGTGTGTTACCTATTCAGATGAACTTGAATAGGATAAAATTAATTAAATTGATAAAAACAATAAAAAAAAATACTACAATAATATTCTACATCTTGAAAAGCTGTACAAAAAAAATTTTTCAAAAAAATTATATTGATTTAGTTATAATTTATTTAATTAAATTGTAAAAAATTGAGGTTTACCTAGCTCTCAGTTGAAGTAGAAATTAATTACAACTTTAAAAAATAAACTAATTCCATATTTATTTATAATAATATTTATTACCATCAAGGACAGGTTATGACTAGTACAGCTAGCCTCGTATAGATGGCGCACGTTACATGTTATCGACAGATTATTTAATATAAGGTTTTTCATTTTATCGAGATAAAATATTTTTCTTTCAAAAATAAAAATAAGAATGAAATATTCCTTACTACACTATTAAAACATTAAAACAGATTAAATATTAACAAAAAATATCATCATTTATGGACTCTCTCGGAAATAATACATGTAGTCTTTGACTCTACCTGCTTTTCACTATAAATAAAATTTTTTAAAGTTATATGATTTGTAATTTTCATTGAATAAAATATGCAATATAAATGGTGATGTCTACATCGCATGATTATTTCCATAACCTCTATCATAAAGCAAAAAATGAACTAAAATTGATTTGAGTCTTTATATATATTGTATATACAATATAGGAAATCTGCTTACAAAATAAATCAAAATCAAATCAGTTTAACATTGTTGAACTGATTAAATTTTGACTTACGTATTAATTAAAGAATTTAATGTAATTCTAAGTACAAATTTTTCAGTTAGATACAGCAAAAACTTATACAATAATAGAATAATAGTACATCATTTTGAAATTTATCAAAACATATTCAGCGAAACTTTAAAATTTATTTTTAAATATACAGTATATGAATTTATTTTTCTTATGATTATTACGTTTTTTCTATATAGTGTTAACATATATAAAAAAAATAAAGGATATAAAGGTCATTACTGTAAATAAATTGACAAGAATATGATTATTTTTCATGTAAAGAATTATAGAAAGTGTTAAAAAGGATGATATTAGTTTTAATAAAAAAGCCATACATTCTTTTTTCTTGAAAGCTTTCAATAAGTAATGATAATCAGATAAGCACTTTCGATAATTAATTATATTTTTGTGCTTTATTATTCTGAATCTATGGTCTCATATGCACAAATATAATCGCAAAATGATTTTATAAAAATAAATATATTCCAAATTTAATTTGAAATTATTGATATATATGAATATAATATAATAATATAGATAAAGAAAAGTTGTGATGTTTGCTTGATATTTTTAAATTTTTTATCTGAATTTATATATAAACTGTGTAATTTTTCGTATAAAATACTGGAAATTTTGATATTGATTATTTGATGTTAGCATACAAAGAGAACAAATGAATTTGTTCTAGTTATTTAATTAAAAAATGCTGTATTAAATTCAATATTAATAACTATAATTTGTTAAATATCATATAAAGTATTACATTTGTGTAAAATAAATAAAGTATTTTTACAGATATTTTTCTAGATATTCTTATAAGTAACAATACTCAACTATCAAAATTTGATTATGCTGAAATCATTTCTATCATTATTAATTATTTAAATCATTATTTCGATCTAGCATTTTTAATCTACTTTCCAGAGAAAACTAACAAACGATGATGATTATAGGAAAAGGGGGCTTTAAACAGCCCTAATACTTCGACCAATCAGAAATCTATTGTGCACAAAGAAAATTAAAGTTTATAAAATCACCACACTATCTGTTGTGTTGTTTTCTATTAATATATTTTGAACTAATTAATAGATTATTATGAAATTCTCCATGTATGTTCTACCATTTAAAGATTATGTCAGTGCCATATCTTTAATCTCTACAATTATTAAAAAATATGAGTATTCAAACTTTTAATATATTGTGAATTAATCGATTTTTATGAAATTTACCAATGTATTGAATAGTTAAGCCATAGAATACGACGGCGAGAATGCACCAATAAATCTTGTAGTCTCAGCCACTTAAAAATGGTTGAACATTCAAACTTTTGAAGTTTCTTTTTAATAACTTTGTCTATTTTACTTTTATAGAATTTGATACATTTGTAAGGTATGAAAATCGGTCTTGCAATAAGATTAATTAATCCTGTTATCTTAATTAATTTCCTTCGCACTAATAATATTTTAATTTCGAATCTTTAATCACTTTAAAACATCGAATTTATTTAAAAAAAGCGATTAAATTCTTTTCAGAACTGCTTGTTATATAAATACTGTAATAACTAAATGAATATTTAACTTTATTGAGAAATATTAGATAAACATTTGGTTTTATTAGATTTCCTAGATAAGAAACCAAAACACAAGACTCTATAATTCATCGATTGTTAAAAATTCTGAAATCAGTTCTAATCTACAATAATAAAAGATTATTATCTGTCAGCCATAACTCTTTAGAAAATTAAATTATGATATCAAAAATTTGCTAAAAAACTTTTTCAAGTTTTAAATCTATCTCATTTCAACTAGACCAATAATTTGGATACCCAAACATTTATTTAAAAAATAATAATAATGTTTTAAAGATTTTTTTTAATGCTAATGTTAGTGATTTTCATCGAATTTAAAATGATATGCCTGGTATGATTAAATTTTATTTTAAATAAAAAAATTATTATATGATCCATTGATTAAAAATCTTAATTCCAAAAATGTCTTCATTTTTAAACTTTGATTACTTCCATTAAAAATAAATGAACTTACAAATTCTAAAAAATAAAATAGGTTTTAATATACTGTGTTGATCTAGCAAGAAAGTTAGATTATGTAATTGAGTCGCTAAATCAGATTTGGGATATTCTATATCTGACGGCGGCCACTTTTAGAACCTATCACAGGCTGGGCTGGTCAACATCCATGATGGTGTCAATCGAAAGGTTGAAGGATGGGTTTAACGGGCTGAGCTTAAACTCGTAAAAAATTGGAGGTGTGGGGCCTGAATCCTCCAAGGTGATAAGCAAATGCTTTATCACGCATCCATCCGGCTGACCCTTGTCCTTTTATGTGTAAATATATGAGAATTGTATACCAGAATTACGGGGTTAAGCCAGGCACTTTTCTAGTATAAAAATAACATCTGTTTGTTATTAAAACTTTCTGATATTAATTAATTACTCAAAACAAATGAACGTATTCATAATCAGGAATAGCTGCTTACTGTAAATTTTCTGAAAATATACAATAAATTCATTTATCAAATAGTCCATTTAGCAATCCACTGCTTTATTGATATATTGCTATCTATATATAATTAATTTTCTATATTTATTAGTAAATTATGAAATAGCAATATAATATAATTATATTACTATCCTATAATTCACTGTTTTATTAAACAGCATATTTCTGGCATTATGTGCTATCTCCTGGGCAATTAATAATCTATCAATTCATGACAATTAATATATACAGTAAAGTTCACAAAACAGAAAGCATTACCGCCTCTTCCGCATCCTTATTGGTTTTCAAATAATTGACTTGGTTAGAAATGTTTTACTAAAGATATTTTGCTTCTAATCATATATTATCGGTTTATTTTTCTATGTCAGTACATATTAAAATTGTTTGTTCCAAACCACTTATCTAACAGATATAGTTGAGTCAACGGTACAATTCAATCTCCCTGTCGGCTAAACGAGTTTATGATAAAAAGATATCGTTTTGTGCTCTTTATAAAACAACGTTATAAAAAATGAAATACTGAATATATTTTTTAGATTAATAGTTAATATGTATTGCATTAACCTACAATTAGTATGCCATAATATTGCTGACAATATATTAGTATTTTTAAACTGTTAATTGAATGATTTCAAAAAAATTTTTAGATTTATCTTTCCACAAATATATCTTCAATAATAATAATAATAATAATAATAATAATAATAATTCACTGTAGTTTTGTATTGTCAGTCAAAGAATTTCATTATTTATTTTGGGCAATCCCACTTTTTAAATTAAAAACTTCATTAAAAAAAATCAAAGTAAAATGAATTACTATATTTGAAATATTAAACAGCAACGTACATACATAAAATTACTAGACGTACTAATTTAATCAGTTACAATACTGATTTTAAAGATTAATTCTGATTTCAAATATGTACTGAATTTTGAAGTTGCATTGATTTAAAAAAATGCTGAGTAGTTCTCCTTGAAAATATTGTCCCGTCCACTTATTGAATATACCACTCATTTATTGAATCCAAAAATTCGATTATTTTTTTTTTTACATTTTATTTTTCTATAATCTTTCTAGCACAAGTATGTAAAAGAATTTCTTCAAAATATTGTATCAAGAAATATGGAAATTATGAAAGTTTGCAGTCAGGCCGAAGCCAACTTTAAACACGTTTTCCTCAAAACTGTTTTTGGGAACTGGTGATCATGATATATCGAAAACTAATGAAACAATATTTTTCAACTAAGACTCATTCGGTTCAATAATTAAATTCTTTATTAGAACTAGAACAAAACAATCCATTTATTTATTTTTTTAGCCTATAAAAGTTGGAAAAATTGGTTAAAAATCCAATTTTGTTGATTTTATACCACTATTTTTTTACAAGGCTTTATTTGAAAGATTCTAGTTCGGTCAATACCGAAAACCTTTTTGATTATAAAAATATTTTGTTTTTCCACTTGAGATCTATGCAGGTCCTGCAATCTGGTCAGCCTCATATTTATCCGGCTTCAATCTGAAGACTAGAATTACTACAATTTTGAATTTTTTTAAATAAAATATTTAAAATATAAAATGTTAAAAAATTAATAAATATGTAGTAAACAATAAACATTATTTTGTATGATTAGTTATATTTTTTTAATTACAATAAACTGCCAGTTACTGAAATTCATCAAAAAGATAATATGAAGACATTTTTTCGCCAGTACAATAAAATCCCAACTTGTAAATGCTGTAGACACTATATTAAATATTTAAACAAATTAACATAGACAAAATTGGAAATAAAATTGAAAACAGTATTTTAAAAAAATAAAATAATTTGGTATTTTCACTGAAATTTCATGTTTATTACAGATCAATACATGAATCTACAATCTAAACGATCTCAGACGAAATACATGTATTGTAATCTTGAATCACAAACAAAGCATATATTGTATAGTAGGCTACTAAAACCAGTACATTAGTATTGCAAAACAATTCTTAATTTCTAATATGATTGATACCATCATTTTTTTAACTGCTATGTAATTTCTGTAATTTTTTTAATGCATTATACTATATTAAAAGTAATTCTAAAACTAAAATTTCCTGCAATTTGTACAACATGATTAACTGCATTAATCGCATCATTGGGATATTATTCATACTTTAGTTTTCGTTTAAAATTCTGTATTCTGTTAGCTACTAGTTAATTTCTGTATATGATATCCAAGATTGATTCCAACTGATCTTTAGTCCTCGAAATTTCCAAAATGTATCTGCCATGGCCCCACTTCGGTTTATCAACGATCTATTAATCTAGTTAACAAATGATGGTTATCTTAAATATTCAAGTAGCATTATACACTTAAAAATAGGGACAAATTGAAAATAACCAGCAAACTTATTTGCCAACGAGAAACTATTTTTTTTAAATGACTATGCATTGCATTACTGCACAGAAAAATTTTGAAAAAGCAATGTAACTGCATTTTTGCAAAATTATGAATGGTATAAATTAATGTCTGAAAATTTTCTTAAAAATAAAGTAGTTACTATATGCTATAACAATCGATTTATTTTGTCCTGACTAACAGATCTGTAGTCAGCCTAATAAATAAATTTTAAATATTATACTGTAATTAATCGATAACAGAGTTAACAACGCATTCAAAAATACGACGGTCGTATTTATCATCTGTCGTTGAATCAGTTAAATATTAAATTGATGCTATCCAAACTTAGTAAAGTTTACTTAACACTTGCAGTTCATCTGGGTTAATATATATATATATATATTTTTTTTTCCTCTCTCTCTCTCTCTCTCTAGTGGAGCGACTGATGTTTATTTTTTAATCAAATTATAAACTTTTAAAATACAAAGTGTTAATTATTTTTTAATGCAGAACAAAGTTATTTAAATATCTACCATATATTAAGAATTATATAACATAATCATATACAATATTACACCAAATAAATTGTAGTACATACAATATGTTGTAATATTTTCAGTAATATTTAACTTACCCTTTGATCGATAATCATTTCAATACGTGAGAAATTCACTTTTAATTTTATAAATAGTTTCCCTCAAACAGCATTTACTTATATAAGTTTTTGAAATATATAAGTTTATTACAGAAAACAAACAAAATTTATAAAAAAAAACGAAAAAAGAAAAGCTATGCTTACTTCTAAAATTATTCTGATCTTAGAAATAGACAGAACTCTTCTTTTTTTCATTTCTTATGTTTTATTTGTTTGAATTTCCTGTAATTTAAAAGTTTTTTTTAACAACAACAGACAATCCATGGTATTTTGTTTCAGCTGATGATTCAATTTATAGAGAAACTGTTTATATACTATTATCAAAACAGCTATAAATTTATTTTAATTTTTGTGGTATAAATGTGTATAAAAGTTTTCAAACTATCCATAAATTTTCTGAAAATAAATTTAAAAAAACCTTTAAATCTTAAAAGCTTTTATATATTTAATAAATCATTCGAAAATTAATTCAATATATTTTATATCTAAAGATTAAAAAAAATAAAAAATAAAATCGAATTTCGAGAATTTGAATAAAGTACTGTACTTTTAATGGAAATAAAATTTTTAACAATGGTTTATTGTTTATGTTCAAAACAAGATTATAAAATTGAATAAATTATTTCAGATCTGATTAAATTACGAAAATTATTATAAATATAAATTATTAAAAAACAAATATTCTATGTTTTAACTGATATAAAAAATATACATTATATTAAAAAGTATTCAATAATTAAAGATATAAATTAATTTTATAATGAGATTTACTATTTCAAAAATAATAATTTAATATATTTTTTAAAAAACTTTTTGATACCAGCAGCACTAAATTTCCACTTTATTTTTTTATACTGTCAATGTCCGCAAAAGGAAGTTCTTTTAAAGAACATCCGTAAAATATCAATATAATCAAATTTAGACTTCTCGTTTCTGTGTATCTGAATCTTTTAAAATCCTTTTCCTCTTCTTACGGATTATTTATACATTATTTAAATGTATATTTTGGACACTTTCTTTGGTTTAACAAATGCCACTTATAGAATCAATAGATTCAATTCTACTTTTCAAACGCATTTTATTTTAGAAAAATATAACAACCATGACATTTATACCATACTTCGCTTGTAACTGTCTACATTTATCTGAATCATATTTCTCAATCATATAGATGTACTTTTAATGTATAAATCGACTGTTATCATAACGGGTATGCAATTTGAATACCGTAATTCAAAATTTAATGGAATTAATTTTCGGTAATTCAAAATTATTTTTCAAGTGATTAGTGTTTTATAATCATTGTATATCTAGATAACTAATAATTGTATTAATTAATTAACTATAGCTATAACAATTATACGATAAAGTACTTGAAATGAGCTTATGAGAAACCATAAATCATTTTCAATAAAATATTTTAATTATTACTTAATAGTAATTAAAATATATTTTATATGTCAAAATATATCTATAAAGAAATCTGAGCTTATGCTTAAACTTTCATATGGTATAATAGATATTTAAATATCACCATTTATATATATATATATTATCTTTCACAAATAAAAATGATGAAAGATAAAAATTAAAAATTTCAAAAGAAAATATTAGCATTCATTTATATTTATCACAAATTTGGAAACAATCGTCAAAGTTCATAATAATTCAATCTACTTAGAACTATATCAGCACAAATTCACATCAAATAATTCTCCATTTCAAACATAGCAATTAATAAGATAAAATTATTATCGTTACCAAATTTGATTCAGTAATCCTCTGTCATATAGAATTATTATTAAATGTTTTAGGATTGTCATAAATGTGGCCTAATAATCTGAATGTTATCCTTCCCACTTTGAAATGTTAACTGATACATATTCAATATTTTTTTCTTTTTCGATCACTTCATAGAATACCATATAGATATTTGACTTTTTTAACTTATAAATTTAAGCTTCATTTTTAATGGGAACAAAAACTATTTGATTTTGAATGATTTGAGAAATCGATACTAATCTTTTTATATCAATCTACAAATCTGAAGGATTTGGTTCAATTCCCAGATCCCACACACCTAAAATTTTTCGGGAGGAATCCGGTTGATTGAATCTCATTCTTCACCTGACGACTGATCCCACTAGGGATGAAAGTAGCCCATAATAGGCTCGCTGCTTTGTAACCGTTGGTTGGAAAATAGCGTAAAATCATAGAAAAAATAATAAGATACTATTTACAAATAATTAAAAAACAACCTACATTAAACGAAACACGCTATAAAACACTGGGAATAAATTTTTAAATATTCTGTTTACCTTTCACAAAGCAAATAAGGATCAAATAAAAAGACCATTAACGAAAAACTGTTCAACAGATGCAGGTTACAAACCACTGTATATATAATGAATTTATATATAATTTACTGAAACTGTACAAATAATTGTAAATTAATTAGTATTTCTAAATGTTTTTATCTGTTAAATTATTAAAATCAGATAAGGAGAGATTTAGGAATTAAGACGATAAAATTGTTTTCATGATTATTGAATATTTAATGTAAAACTGAATGATAAATTCAGATTCTAAAAATTATATCTCCAAGATCTTTTGCATTCTTAAAATTTTGTGAATTTTTAAAACGTTTCCAGCATTTTTATATTTTTCTGAATTTTAATTTTCAGGTAATATCAAAGAGACTGAAGATATATTTTGTAACATGACAATTTTATACTTATTCAGACAGCAATCTTTCTAAATCTTAAGGATGATTTTTATCATATAAAAAATATCTGTGATACAGTTTCAATTTTAAAATCTTTGACATCCTTTTTCATCTCACTGATCAGCAAAATTCATGAATTAAACAGTTTCGGAAAAATAAAGAAATTAATAAAGAATTATTAATTTATTATTAGTCATAATGAAGTATAAGCATATCTACGTTAAAATATTAAAATACGAATATTAATACACACATTTGTTATCGGATCGATCAGTTACGAACAAATTTGTAGAAGGCAAAATATTTTATTAAGTCAATTAATAAGATTCAAGTGAAGAGAAAATAATTTTTACACTTAACGTCTTTTTTAAATGGTACATTATGGGCCAGAGAAATACTTCCTACTGCCAACAAGAAAACAAAGAATGAGAATTCGATCCTGAATTCTCAAAAGAAGAAAAAAAAAAAAAAGAGGATTTGAACTTCTGTGATGCTATTCCTGTTGAATGAAGGCAAATTTACTTCATTGGATTTTCCAAATAAGTCGAAAGTATTGTACAATTTGTGTATTATATACTGTAAGCATGCAAGATCATTTTTTTCTTGAATAAAAACTTTATTTTAGAATATGAAATAGTTTAACTAACTGTGAAGCTTTTTACTGTATTTTATTTATTTAATATATCTTATGTAGTTTGCTATTTTTCTTTAAAATTAATTATTTAAAAGTATTATTTGTAGTAAGAAAAATTCTAGCTTATAAGAACCACCATTTTATTTATAAACAATCAATAGTATTTTTGGACTATAGCTCTTTTTCAGTTATACACACAGTTCCCATTCGAATAAAATTTAAAATTTAAACTAGAGTAATATACCTACAACATACTGTTTATAAATATGCGAATATTTATTTATTATTGTAGTTTAAATTTTAAATGTTGTTCGAATGGAACTGTGATATGTTTAATGAAAGGAGGACTATGCTGGAAAACACTATTGACTTTTTATAAATAAAATAGTCATCTTTATAGAATTGTTTTTATTGAATACAAGAGGAGATAAGAAATATTAATTTATTATTCGTAGTAATTTTATAAGATTTTTATCGATATTAAAATATGTTAAAAATAATTTGTACAAGTTATTATAAAATAGACAAATTTATGCATATATGTTGCCATTTGAAAATGAAAATAAATTTTATAAAGTAATTAATTTCACAAATCTGAATTAATTGTACAGCTCCGTTCAATGAGGTTTTCACCTCGACGGGGTATGTTCGGCTATCGGGCAATACTCGATTCGATACCGATTAGTTACGACAGTACTATGCAACGTGATTTGCTTATCGGGCGATTCCATCGCGCCGTATCCAACGCAACGAGATATTCAAATGAAAATCGAGCACTATCGTTTGTAATGTAATAAAGCGATCCGAAATGAAACTTATGATTTATTATTAT
>WUQG02414197.1:0-15920 GCA_011317285.2 Androctonus mauritanicus | reverse complement strand
AAAAAAAAAAAAAATTCGGATTCGACTAACGTAACTCTGAAATTTGGATAACGTAAGTCGGAAAAGGGTCAGTATTGATCAGTAACGTAGGTGCGGAATTCATGTAAGTTGAAATCACGTAAGTCGGGGATCGACTGTATTTAACAATTATAATTTTAATCGAATCTTTGATGGATTTGGTTAATTTGCAATATAGTTCTAATTAGATCCTAGCCATTTATGCAAATTAAAAAATTGATCGAGTAAAACCTTCAAAAAATAATCTAAATCCAGTAGTTTATCCACATTATTCATCTACCTAACCGCTCCTACCATAAATTGCGTGGCTTCTGATAAATTCTTAATAGTCAATAGAGTCAATAGTTAGAAAGAAGCATAAAACAGAAAAAAATGAAATTGAATTTTAAGTGGAACAAAAGTCGCGTGAAAAATGTTCAAATATTACTCAATATTTTATAAAAAAAAAATGTAAGTTTTGCCCATCTTAAATCATTCGTTCAATTGACATGAGGCCAGTCTCTTGAGATTTTTTATGATTATCTCAGAATTCAATGAAAAATGAATTGAATAAAATAAAATTAGTTAAGAAGTAAATTTTAAATCATTAATCGTTGCGACTTAAGAAATTTTCTCTCTGTAAATGGGGCAGAATACACCCACTATTTGACCAGCGTAACTTAAGAAGCGACTAAAGAGTCCCAATATTAAAGTATGAGTTACTGTGCTGAGAAAATGAATGGCAGAGGGAAGAAGTCATTAATGATGCCCGTTTAGAAACTGGTCAATTTTGGCAGATGGAAGAAACCTCCGTGATCTTGCGTGGATAGAGGCGGGCCATCCTCACATGGCCCTTTTACTCCTGCCAATTAAAAATCTCGCATAGAGGAAAATTTAAACAACAAAAAAATCATCGGGCCCTCTCTCAAAGAGGATTCGCACCGAAAACAAAAGCAGTTCTCCAAACTTATCATCTGTAGGAGTAGCACTTTCAATATGTTTCATCACAACAAACTCAGAATCTGATGTCTCATTGAGGAAACTCCCCTATTTTTTTTTATCAAGAAAGCCATCCACGATATATCGTTGGATGTGCGTAATATTAAAAAATGGCTATCTGGTGACTTATTACCTGAATCCACTACAATAAGGCTGGTATCTTCTTGTAATGCAAATTAGCAAACCAGTATCCTTCATCTTACATAAAACCTTCAATATACCAAGAGGGGTGATTAGTGAAGCCGATCTGATGAACAGAAATGATGAGGAGTTATTATAGGAATTTGCTTCCTCAGGTGTAACTGCTGTCCATTGCATTCCACCAGTCGCGACAAGCAAATCCCTACATATAATATTGTATTAACATTCAACACTTCGCAGCTACCCGATTCCATCATTGCTGAATACTTATATTGTAAAGTCCGACCAAATGTGCCAAATCCACTTTTTCCACCATACTGTTGGAACTTTTTCCACCATGACCACAGCAATTATCATTGATGTGGTCATGGTGGAAAAAGTTTATGTAGAAAAGTCATCTGTCCAAATATGGCAAGGAGAATCACAGTGAAGAAAAATGTTCTGTAGGAAAACGTTCATTACTTGCGAAGGTGATCATCCAGCATAATCTCGATCTTTCCTACGCCGAAGATCAAGAAGGACATTCAATCTGTTCGAGTCGACAAGCACATCTCGTATGCCGAAGCGCCTAAACAGATTGATCCAATTCATATGGCGAAGACTTTTGCAACTGCAGTAAAGACAGTAAACACTATTTCCATCGATGTATGCATAGAAATCTCTTGCCTAGCTGCAGAATAGTTTACAGATTAGATGCGAAAGATATATAGTCTTTCCTACATTAAAACAAATAATAATAAATCTCCAACAATATCAACATCATTTATAGCTACAATTCTCTCTATTACAATTAGTCCTCGATATACTCTCCTCATTATTTCTAAACCTTAACCATCAAGGAAATGAGTAGACATTGAGAACCAATATCAAGACACAACAGTTAGGAATGAAAAGAAGTGGCCAGAGGTAGCTCCGAAGAAATGATGGCAGTGAATACCTGCTTATTACCCAGAAGGAATACCTCAAAGAACAAGAAAGTTTGAACACTAGGTCTCCTCCTACATAATCTCCAATTACATTAAGTCCGCTTATTCAGTGAATTTTCGTGGCCTCTATAATAATCTTACTGATATCAGTCCTTAATTTCTTCCTTATTTTCTGCTTGTCTTGCCATCCAAAGAAATTTAAAATTTGAAAATGCAGTTTCCTTGTGGAAATATAGCATCTATTGGAATAACAGCATCAGCCGTGATCGTACCAGTGATGAGATTGCAATCTTTGTGACCCATCATATTCCATCTTTGGTAGTTAGATTGCAATCCAATCTTCAGGCGATTGGTGTGCGTCATTTGGTTGGTTCTTCTTTTATGTCGGGCTCCATTTACCTAACACCTGACGAAAGTGTAGATAGAGAGGACCTGACATCATTGAATTAATCAGCTACCACTTCTTATTTCCTGCTAGTCGATTCCAACGCCATTACCGCATGTGGGGTTGTAATAATATTAATCAACGTGGTAGGACCATTGATAAAGTTCCTTTTTGACATAAGAGTCCATACAATTGGTAATGCCATAAATGGAGTCAATGCCATTGGTTTGTTGATATGCACATCCGATCTGCTATCAAAGTACGGTTCACAGGTTGGAGACGACATCCATGGTAGTGAACACTCCCGTCTTTTTGAAATCTTTGAAGCATGGGAACTATCATCTATCCCTCCAGATGGAGGATCGACTGCAGACTGAAAGTTTTTTGCCAGTCTAGTTTCCATATCTGCAGCCATGGTTGAGATTCCAGATATCGATGACAGTGGCGTACCAGGGATGGAGGGGGCGGGCCACCCCGGTCCTCTGATCAGGGGGCCTCCGAAGAACCTCAAGTTTTAAGTATATGTACCTATATGTTAATTATATATTTGTGTTGACATTCTCTATGGTGATCATTCCAATTAGGGGGTCCCAGGGAGACTTCCACCCCGGGCCTCGATAGCTGTAGGTTCGCCACTGATCGATGAAGCGGATGAAACTCTCGCAGTATGTATCTATCATTGAGGCAGCAGAAATGTCTATTCACTAAATGTCAGCAAGTTTTAGATGTCCAAAACTTTCTCAAACTTTTGTTTTGTCTTAATTATATTTGCATTGCAAACCTATAACAGACCTGAATCAGTTTTCAAATTTTCAGTATATTACTTTTTTCTGAGATATTCTGATTATTGCAAACATACGAATATTGCGCTTTCATTATCTGCTATAATAAATCACAGTGATCTATACATGATAGCCATAAATCTCCAAAAAAAAGGGAGCCTTGAAAATGTGATAAAAGATTTCTGATGATAATAGGAATTTGCAATATCAAATATTGGTAAAATCAAATCAGGTCTAGAGGATATCTTAGTTATTACGACAAATATCGCATTCGAAGAAAAAACTGAAATATTATTATTATTATTTTTTTTCAAATTTCTTTGTTATTTGATTTTCAATTGCAGAAGAAATTTTAAAGATTGGAATATTATTAGAAATCGAGAATAATAATTCGGTATTTAACAAATATTTAAGTTTAGTAGAATTACAACAATTACAGTTTTCCTTCTATACGAAGTAATAGGATTCATCCAACATTTTTGTTGTAAAAGACGAAAAAATGGTTTCTTTCTCTTTTTTTCCATTATGTCTATCACTCCTATTTCGATAATACCTCTTCAAAGTTTCTTTTGCTGTCTCCTATTCTTCGACTGACGCCTTTTTTTTGATTAATTGACTAACTGGTATAGTCACACTGTTTTTAGGTAATGTCACAAGTAGAGTAACAATGGATGATGATTGTCATCCATTGTTACTCTACTTATGATCCAATGTTGTAAACAATGGATTGACTGTTATAGCGTAATAATGGCTAACATCATGAAGCTTAAAATTTTTTAAATGCACATATACAATATTAGACATTTTGGTTAATTTAAAATAAAATAACTTTATATAAAATTCATGCTATTTTCATTGCTTTATTATACATAATTTTGTATTTGGAAATTTTTAAAATCCAAATTTATAATTCTGAAAATTTAGTATAATTTTAAAATTAATACAATATGTTTATGAATATTGATTAAATTAATTATAAAAAATTATAATAAATTGAATCTTAATAAATTATAATAATTTATTATACAGAATAGACTCAATTAGTTTTCATTGTGTATATTCTAAATGATGAACAACAAAAATATACTATACTAATATGTGATTAATAATTATAATATCATTTTAATATACTATGTGGAAGAAAATATGAAAACAAGTTTTTGAATAATTTTACAACACAGCAATTTTTTCTCAGCCTCTAAAATCTCTTCTAAAGTAAGGTGTATTAAATTAATGATTTAAATAAATAAATATATGTTATAAATTTAAAAAAAAATTGAATCTGATAATAATTAAAACCATAATTTTATAAAGTTTACGTTAGTTTTTTAATAGTTTTTTTTATATATTGCAATGAATCATTCGATCGAAAGGATTTTTACTCAGGGATTTACAGAAGATTATAACGATAAAAGAGAGGAAAAAACAGAATTAAACATTAAATCCGTAAAGCTTAACTTACTAAATTGGCTTCTTCGCTTAAAGAAATATAAACAACTTTATACTTTTTAAAATTGCATACTTGATTTTATTCTAGCATTCGATAAAATAACTTATAAATTAATTAGGAATTTATTAGATATAAATAAATTCACCTAACTTAACTTACAAAATATGTAAACAAAGATTTTTGTCGAATTCTTGATATTTTATAAAATTTATTAAAATAAGATTATGTAAAAAAGATAGCCGATAAGTGTAATACTTTTCGATGAAAAGTAGAAACTCGACAAAACAACCAAAAGTAATCTTCATAAATTGTTTTGAATCAGAATCATATTTAGACTGTTTAACATTGATATAATTTATTTCATTCTTTCTGATGACTTGTTTCCGACATAGTCAGTGGTTAACAGAAAGAATATTATTGCTTACATTATCTGGGTCTGAAGCCAGTCAACAGAATAAGCCCAAGAGATTTTGCTTTAACTGAAGTTTTCTGAAATATTCTTTATTACAAATTGTACATGAGATAAGATTGATCGTATCTACTTTCACCTACAGTATTGCATATATCAACAATCGATCTTATATTTTATCTGAAAAAATTAATTTTACATTAAAACTTAAGTAAAATAATTTTTAATGAATTATTTTTATCAGTGAAATTTTATTAACAGATTAAAATTTATATTAATGTTTATATCACTCTGTAATAAATCAAATAATAATATTTCTATCCAATTAAAAATTCTATAATTTACGAAATTAAAAAAAAAAATTAATAATTAAAAAATTCTATATACTTTATTGTTAACAATATAATTTCGAATAAAAAGTTGTTTCATAATTAGCTCTTTAAAAAATAATTATTTGATAATAATATATGTCAATATGATAATTATGTTAATTATACAGTAATTACATTTAAAAATATTCAAATAATTTTTTTAAAACAAGCTGATTTTTATGATTTAAGATTAAATGTGTCGCACTTTATATACAAATTCCATTAAACCTGCAAAATAATAAATATTTTTGATAATTTTATATAAATATTAATCTCTAATTAAAAGTTATTACTTACTTGTTCTATAACGTAAACTTTATATTCCAAGAGCTGACGCTGTAATATAGGATGAAGAGTATATAGAAGTATGGCAAGATGAACAAGACGATCCCTGAAGGGTATTATAACGGCAACACGATGCCTAGATGTGCAGTTTATTGGTGTTTTTAGTTCGCCTTCTCTTAATGGAATATTCAATTTTGTTATTTTTTGAATTTGAGTAAGTAGGCGAGGCCTCAAGTCAACTTTTATCCTACCTACTGTAACAGAAAAAAAAACAAAAAAAAGGAATTAGTCGAAGTCATAAATAATCTACGTTTTTATAATTAATGTTTATTCTATATCGGTTTTTATAAATCAATTTAAGTTTATAAAATTAAAAAAAAATCGTTTTACAATAATTTTCTTCATTAACAGACGAATTTCATTATGTAAGTTTAAATGATAGTAATTTTATAAGTATTCAAATAAACGACTATTGCGGTTGCAGCACGAAATCGTTCATTAGAAGTAATTTACACAGGAATCAATTAAAGCTAGAGATGCATTTATCTGCTGTAATGATCAGGAATTTCGACTGCCTTCTTGTAAGGATTTGGATAACATAAGTATTCTTACAGAAAATCGATCACCGATATTTTAGTAACTGAGAAAAACTCGTTACACTCTTTAGAAACAGAAAGAATTCAGATAACACTAATTGAAATATAGTATTCATTCTTTCTTTGATAAGTTCTTTATTATTTTCAATTAAAACTCTTAATAATCTTGATTAATCTTTATACATATCTAAAATAAAAAATTTATAGTTTAGTAACGTAAACTGAATCTATTTTAAAATATCAATTGTTTTTATTATATTAAATTTGTAGCAAAGTAATTTTTTTACTTATTATTTATTTTTAAGCAATATTTTATATTAAAAATATAGCTAAAAATAACTGATCGTCACAAAATATTCAAGAAATTTGTGGAATTCTTTGTTATTCTTATTAATTTCGTAGTTTTTCTCGTTACAAGATAGCAACAAGCTCGAAATTTTAAAAAGTCGATATTTGTCGCACATGAACGATTTTGTACTCATCCGATAGTTTTTTCCCAGTAAGACAGAGCCATAACGGTTATTCGCCACTAATGAGAGTTTTAATTATAATTTTCTCAATAATTCTCTAATTTTTCAGAATGTAATTTATTTTATCAAAATGTGCAATCAGTTCGAAACAAGATTGACCGACTTGAAGCAATTTTAGTGCTTGATTATTATATTATCTATATATGCCTAACTGAAACATGCTGCTCCGATAATGATATTGATCTCTACTCTTTGAATGATTCTTAAGCATACATTTTGATAGAAATTCATAGGAAGGACAGAAGAGGTGGAGGTACTTTTATAGCATATAAAAGTTATCTCCCCCTACTGATATCTTATTAATTTATTGCGATTCAGTTGTTATATGCTTTGGAAATATAAAACTATTGGTAGTCTGCATTTATTTATCGCCTTCTGATTCTCCTGATGTTAAACTTGTATTAGTTAATAAGTTGAAAATCATCTTGAATAATTTTCTGAATTATCATTTCATAATTTGCGGAGACTTTAATTTCAACAATATTGCATGGCCTAATTATCATCCAAAATCTTCTTATCTATCGGATGTTAAACGCAGTTTTATTGATGATATGTACTTATCATATAATCTGCAACAAATTGTTAACTTTCCAACTTGACATCAAAATTATCTAGACTTAATCTTTACCACTATTACAGACTGCTTTGCGATGTGTACTTCTGGATTTAACTCCAATCACATTCCTCTATTGTTTATATCATTTTCCTTATTTAAATTAGATAATTGTCCACAGATTATTTGTTACACTGATTGGAAAAATTGTAATTGGGAAAATAATCACTAATGATATATGTCTTTTTCCCTTGGCACACGTTATATCAATCAAATATAAAACTGGAAGATTTTTATGTATTTTTATACTCATGGATCGACAATGTGATTCTTAATTATGTGGGCTACCGCTTTGAACTAAATTAGTCAGGAGACCAGTGTGGCTGTCAGCAAGTACCAGAAAATTAAAAATTAAATTGAATAAACAGTAAAAATTATGGAGAAAATTTGGCTATCTTTTTGATCAGTATGTTTATTACAATCTAAAACGTGATTTCCTAAGCTGCTTAATTGCTGATAAAAAACAATATATCACTAATAGTTTCTATAACTATGCTAGAAACAGAATAATTTAAAATTATTTTAAATTATTCCGTTTTAAATTTAGTTCGAGTAGATATAGAATTTATCTACTATAAACTCTATATCTCACCGATCTAAATTTACCAAATCACCTTGCTCCTATGAGATGCTCTTGGATATTTGCAGTCGGCTGGCATCGAAATTTTCTGTTCAAGATATCAGCAATTTTCAAATGAAGCCTTTACTTAATGAGCGAATACATGTTACAAAAAATTATATTAAAATGGCTTTAAGGTCCTAGAATAAATACTCCAAAGGTCCTGACAATATTCCGTTTTTCTTTTTTCAGAAAAATTTTCCATCTGTGGTAAATCATAATGCTTTTCTTTTTAAACGAACTTTGGAAACTGGATACATACCAAACAGATGGTGCAAAACTAAAATGGTTCCGATATTAAAAAAAATTTAAAAATCCGTTTGGCCCTTTGTCATATCGTCCAATTTCAATAACTGACTGTATGTTGCAGATTTTTGAAAAAATATTACTGAAATATGTTGCCTTTAGTGTGAGACAGTGCATATCTTCTGCCCAACATTATGCTTTAAAGAACAAATCTATATCTACTAATCTATTGGACTTTACCTCCGACATATATAGAAATTTTGAAAACAAAGAAAATACTTTTGTATGTACTTGGACTTTTGTATACTGTTACTTTTGTATTATAATTGGACTTAACAACTGCTTTCGATTCTGTAAACATCAATATTCTGTATCATAGAATGCTTACTGATTTTAATATAGATTATATATTCATTTATTGGATTATAATGTTTTTAAAGAATAGAAAATTATATATTTCCTGTAATAATTTTGAGTCTCCAGATTACATACCAACTTTGGGGATTGCTCAAGGTTCCTCCCTAAGTGTTCTCCTCTTTGTGTTATATGTGAATCCAGTCTTTTCTCTTAATATTAATTCCAAACTGCTTGGTTATGAGGATGATTTCAAGCTATTTGGTAATAATAAATTAACTTTAACTAATGATATTCAGATAGTGGTCAATTGGTTTACAGAGAATAATCTAAAGATCAACTATAATAAATTAACGTATATGATTTTTTTCTCTTAAAAATATGTTAGTGATATTTCACCTCTAAACTGCTGTGGATATTTAATCTATCTTGCAGAACTACATAACGATTTAGGAATTATCTTCGACTCCAAATTATCTTTTAAATATTATATTCATTATTTGGTAAACCAGCTTCATAAAAAAACTGCTTTTATAAACAGACATTTATCAAATATGTCAATCTCTCAGGTTCTCCGTATGTGGTTTTCGTCAAATTTTATTTTAATAATTTCCTTCGGTATTATTATCTATTCCTCTGTTCCATGTAGTTACTAGCTCGAAAATCTAGCTATAGCATATAACCAGCAATTTATGTTGTGATTTTTATTAAGAAAAACAACCAAACGAAACCTTTATTCGACTATGTTTGCCAATTTAACTTTCCATCTATTGATAAAATTATATTCATCCAAGATTTAAAAATGATTAATAAATACATTAATGGAACACTCAATGCAGATATTATTCATTACAATATACCAAAAGCCAATTTAAGAAAAACAGAAATTATTCATATTAAGAAATATCGTACAGATAAATCGATGATACCTTCTTGGTTTCTTGTTCGTGCATCTAAAACATACAACAGATCTCACTGACTGTCGATTCTCAATGGAGTTTATATTATAGTTTCAAGTACTATTTGTTTGTTATTATTATCATTTGTTATTTATATCTCTTGTGTTTTTTTATTTTCTTTTATGGGAGTCACCCGTTTTTATGTAGGATGTTTTTTAATCAAATAAATTAATAAATAAATAATTACATTCATTCCATACCAAAGAAATAATTACATTATGATAAATCTGCTTTTTCAAATTCATATTAAAAGCTGTTTTACAAATGTTATAAAATATATTTTTAAAAATAATCATAATTTTTATAATTTTCTATAACGAAAATTTGAATTATTAATGATCATATGCATACTTTTAAATGATGAACATCCGATTTCTACATAAAACAATTTTAAGATCCGATTTCAAATATACTATTAGAATTATTTATTTTATTGTTATCAATAGATTACATCAATTTATATGTAATTTTTTTAAGACACACACACACACACACACACACACACACACACACACATATATATATATATATATGCCTTAAAAAATTATATATTCTGGAAATTTTAAAATATATCTGTTGAAGAGTAATGCACAATATTTGAAGTATATAGCATAAAAAATTTTTGCATATTATTTATTGTATGTTTGAATGTAAATCTTACTTATAAAATTATTTAACTGTAAAAGTATGAATTTTATTTATTTATATAATTATATATATATATATATATATACTGTATATATATATATATTTAAAATTATATTTAAAAACAAAATTATTATTTAATTTTATAAGTATAGCAATTAAATATATAAAATTTGTTATTTTTTGTACGTTAAATTAAATTCATTTTTATAGAACAGAAAAGATAATTATATAAAAATACTTCTAGAATTTTGAATCCATTATGTTAGAGATGGAAAGCAAAATTATATTGAATCATATGTATTGCTTTCTGCCTTTAAAATTATTCTATTTTTAGTACATAATTTTATTTATAATTAGGATAAATATTCTATTTTTGTTTTGAATTTTCTCCAATTCATATAAATTGCCTAAATTCCGATTGTATTAACATTGCAATGCGATAATTTATGCATAAATTTTAAGTTTTCCTTAATAAAAGAATTTTAGTTTAGTAAACAACATTTTTTATTTGTTTATTTACGAACTAACATGAAAGGCAAAGAAATATAAAAACTAACTAAAGGTTAAACATAGAGGATAAAATAAAATATTCATAAAAGTTAAAAGAATAGTGATATTATTAAATTTACATTAGTATTCACTTTCCATCTACTTTCCATTCAATTTGCTTTCCATCAGTAATTTGAAGATTAAAAAAAATATGAAAATAATTTGAAGATATAAAATTATTGAATGCTAAATTGTGGCAAAAAATGAAAAAAAAAAAAAAATCAATAAATTATTATATTGCAAAATTCTATTCGTTGAGTTAAATAAATTTGGGAACAAGATTTATTAAACGATCTGACTGATAAAAATTCTTAAATTTTTTTATTTAATGAAAGTTTGAATGCTGAATAGAAAAAATATATATGTATATATAAAATTCAAGTTTTTTCATGATAAATCTACCAAAAAATATATGTGTAAGTTGATTGAAAAGAAAATTTTTTTATATATCATATTGGATAAATGGATATTTTTCGAAAAATTTCCATGAAGTATAGCATTTACAATAATTCAGAAAATATAAAAATTTTATTTATGATTTTGTATCATTTTTTTATATTCTTAAATAACATTAATTATAACTCAAAATATTAATCTTCAACACTTTCGAACAATATAAAACTCAGTTTTAATTAACAATAGTCGATATCTTTTTAAATAATGCTAATACAATAACAAGTTGCCCATTGTTTCATATTTTATTATGTTTGCAATAATCGATAAAAATCAATAGCAAGACAAACAAGAAAGACTAAACATTTTTATTAATATAATTTCCAGAAAGTTTGGATAAAAACTTAAGAATAAAAATTTATAAATTTACATTAGGATTTCCCCACGTAAAAAATAAAATCGATTATTATTTGATCACAATATAAATCATTACAAATTCAAACTTCTGAAAACAAAACCTTATAACTGAAAATAGTAATAATAATACCATAATAATAATAATAACCTCAACAGAAGTAATTTCTCACACTCTACACAAAAGCCTCAAAACACTAGATTTACTCTCCAAGACATACATAACATTACAAAAGGTATCACTATTCAATACATGCAACGTAGTAAGAAAGTTTCTCAGCACAGACACAACAATTAGTTAAAACACAACTAAAACAGCTCAAGTAGCTATGTCTTGACTCTTGTCCGACGTAGCACTTTGCTCCGGAATTATTTCGTGCTCACACGATAAACAACTGCATAATAATAATAATAATAATAGTAATAATAATAATAATATTGACTCATGAAATCCAAAATATTCTATAATAAAATTAATATGAAACAATTATGGAAATTTTAGCTTTTATAGAATATAAAATCTTTATAAATCTTTAAAAAATTAATATAGCAATAGACATTTTTGTAATGTATTGTTGTTATCTAATTTCTATCAATATTTTAATTCCGATTTGTGTTATGTTTCAATTTTCTTTGTATTCAACAACGTCGCTCGATAATTTACCATAATATTCTTTTCATCTTTCTTTGAGATACTATAATTCTGTCAAAAGACTTTTCCTCTATTATTAAATAATGATGTAAAGAAAATACTTCATACTCTTAATAGATGGTTTTCATCCAAGAATTTTCTGTTGACAGTTCTGAAAAATCAAACAGATTATGGATTTTGTTTCTGATGAGATTCGACTTATTATATTATCATAATATAAATAAACAATCCTGAAGACCATGAGTTCCATCGTTTATAAAAAGTCATTATAATTTGATAAAGATAATCAAAAAAATTTCATTGCAATAATATTTCTTATGCTGTCAAAATTTGCTTTCAACATTAGAATTTTTTCAAAAATAAAATTTTACTTATAAGATAAGAAAGATAAGTAGAAAAAACAAAAGAAAATGAATAGTACAATATCATAAAAATTAGCGAATTTTTAATAAAATATTTTATATTTATTTTATTGAGTAGCCTATTCAAAACTTTTCATCTTATCTAACGATTCGATCGCAAAAATTGTTTGAAATGTATAAGATAATATCCTCATTTGTACTGAGTAGAAACTTATATCTCAGATAGAAATCTGCTGTCAAAATGAACGATGAAATATCAGAATGATTATTTAAAAGAAAATAAAATGATGAACATATTACTCTATCTCGAATGATTGACAAGTCAATATGAAAATATGGAATATAAGATAACCGATGAACATCATATTTGAAATGACTGAAAAGATACTATTCAAAAAGTGCCTTAAAATCTTTTTGGAGATATTGAGAATATGTTTAATTTAAAAATATGGTACCTGGAAAAGTTCAACTTCTTTCTACAAGAAAATGAAATTTAAAGAATATATTTTACATTCAAATATCAATAGAATAGACCTAAATTGAACGAACAGCGAATTTTTACAGACGATAATTTTAATTCATCTGTAAATCTCCCTTACTATTAATCGTGAATAGAATAATATTAATAATCTTTAATAACACTTATAAACATAAATGTATCAATAGTACGAAAAAATGTAGTATTTCAGAAGTAATTGGACTATATATTAAAGATAATGCCAATTGAAAAATATACTAGAAGAAACTATCATGTATCTAATGAACTGGAAGGAATATAAAATTCAGTATCGTTGTCAGATATTTAATAAGAATATCGAAATCGAAAACTTGATAGATCTATTACATGCTATATATCTCGCAATCGGAAATAATATAAGAAATACTATAAACCATAACAAATGAACACGGAACAAACGAGAGAAATCATTCAGGATGAACTGATCAAAGTGAAATATATTAGGATTGGCATTCTACAGTAGAATGCCCGAAGGACAATAGAAAGGAGTAAATTCTAGAGAAAGATTCCGTGAAAAATTCGTGGAATTTTTAAGAATAGAAGAATGATAGTATAGCAAAAAAGAAAAAACAAATCGCGCAATTAATAAAAAGGCTAATAAATATGTTTGAGAAAAAAATCAAATTTCTTTTTTTAAATTAAGTAATAGTAAGATCCATTATCTTATTTTATATTTAACTTTTCAAGTTTATAAAAATTATAATAAAACAAATATTTGAAGAACGTTGTAGAAACGAAATTACAGTGTAAGATTCAGATAAAGATAAAATTATAAAGATTTTTAAAAATAAAATTATTATAATGACCGGAAAACTAATATAACTAACCGTTCAATTTTGCATGGAACTACAGAATATATTTTTTATGATTATTTAAAATAGAGAGAAAAATTGAAATCAATGAGTAGAGGTCAAAGAAACTTTGAACAGATTACTTTCAGAACTATTGATTTCAAATCTGCTTATCCATGTATATTCAATGTAAACTTACTGCATCTTAAATAAACTTAGCATAATAAACAACTGAATATGCAAATTGCAATGCGATATATCTGTTTACATAAAATTCTTCATATTATGATATGTATATTTCACATCAAATTCGAATTTTTCGGCAATTTAACATTTTTATATTATTATCACTATCAATGAAACATAAATTAAATAATAATGCGTTCATTAAATCTTATATATAATATTTGTATTTTTTATAGTTAAGAAAATTATATAAATGACTTAAAATGGCAAATTATAAACTTTCTTAGTGAAAATTAAAATTTAAAGGCGAAATAATTAAATTACTGTATAAGAAACTTTCAATTAGCAAAATAAAATATTTTCTTTTGCAAAAAACTCATTTATACTAAGGCAAATTTTTTATTGCATTTATTGAACAAAATTTTATTGTTTGATAGATTTTCTCATAAACTACAACATGAAATACATTTTTTCATATTTAAAAAATATGGCATGTAAAAGCTATGGAAAAAATAAAAATCAATTTTTTTCTTTTTATATTTGATATTTATTGCAAACTTTGATGAAAAATGTCAGTAGTTTTCTATTTAATTTCAGCATCAAATTCTTAATATAAATTTATAAGAAAGTTAATAGAACTTCAGAAAAGAAGAATCGATTAAGAAATTAATCTGTTCACTTTAGTATTGGGGTTTTTGCACTGTAAGCCCAGGAATCAAATTTCACTTCAACCTTATTAAAAGAAACGATTTAATTCATTCCTTCTCTGTAAAAAAGTTCATAATTTAAGAAAACTAAAGATTGCATATAAAATTCTACTTTATATAATCTAATAGATTTGTAAAAATTCAACAGTATAAAATAATAAATTAAAACATAAAAATAGATCTAATAATGAAATCTTTAATTCTTAATATTACATTCAATTATAATTGAATCTTTTGTACAACATTTAAATTTTTAACAATTACTATAATTGGAACATAGTTATAAAATTATCTCCTAATTTTCTGATTGGTTGCTTTTATTAATTGCTATTTTATGATCAAAATTTGATATATTTTTTAGTCTACTTTCCAAAGGAAATGAATCCTTATAAGATAGGACTAATGTCTATCTGTGTGTTTCCCCACTAATAACTTTTGAACTAATTAACAGATTTTCATGAAATATGGTAATGATATTCTGCCATTAAAGGACATCTCTACCCCGCATCATTTAATCCTGTAGGATCGACTAAACCTGCGGAATATAACTTCATTTTTTTATTACAATTTTAGTTTAAATTAGTGTCAATAGATGGCGATAAGTGTTAGCAGTGTAGGGATAACATATGACTTACCTAATTTCTTAATAAAGCGCCCCTATCTCAATATCTCTCACAATGACATCACGGTCCCGAAGTGACGTCATGGTGACATTATCATCTCGGCGACGCGACGTGACATCAATGTTGGTAAAATTAGAAACACAAAACCCATGGATTCCAATGCTAAATATTAAATCAATAAAAAATAAATCATACCTTATTTTAGTTTTTTTTTAAATTTATTCTTTTTTTTATATAGGAGCTAAAATCAAGTAATAATTAGCGATTGGTGTAAAAAAATAAGTATACACACATTTTATATACATACATCGTTAGCACTATGGCAGGAATTTTTTTTTTTTAGAAATATCTCTAAAGAAAAACACAAGAGGTGCAAATGAAAGAAGCGCTTTCGATTTTTTATTCAAATCCTCCTC
>WUQG02414186.1:0-15921 GCA_011317285.2 Androctonus mauritanicus | reverse complement strand
AACTAATACAAAATAAACGCCAAATCAATTAGTAAGAATAACCAATACTTCCTTCCAATAATTAATACAAATGATCTGCTGCCTACCAATGTAACAATAAACAATCCACATACCAATAATATGCTTCCATTAAAAACATACGTCCATTAATTCAATCCAATATCTGTCAACACAAACTGCAATAAAATCATCGAAGATCACATCTACCTCAGCAGGTCAACAACAGGGAAGGAAGCGAACATACGCCACACTTTGGTGGACTATTTAAGTCTGTACTAATTTACATATTATAACAAATCAGTAAAAAAAATTATCAGTAATTAACCCAACAAATTATTCTTGATTGAACAAAATTTTTAAATAATATTCAAAATTTAAACACAAAAAAAAGGTTACACTTTTTTTTCCTCTTCTTCTTTCATCCAAAATGAACAACGAGGTCGAAACCATGGCAAACTCCCCAATTGCAGGTACATTTTTTTTCTTTACACCATCTCCCCAAAAGGCGACACTGGGGACACAGAGCCTCCAGGGTTGACTAAACAAAATTCTTTTTCCTTTTCCAACACAACACCATCACAAAAGATGTTCATCTCTCTTATATTCTGGGGTTGGTGATCTTACCATAATTCTTGCACCATTATCCAAAGTTCTTTCCACGCCTGATGGACCTTCCATTCGATAACCAGCACTACTCCTCTGCCTTTGTTTGGCACACCAACAACTATAACACTCGGGACTAACACCACTTCCTGAGGGGGGAAAACGGGGTCCCTGTTCGGGCGCCATTGTAGAGAATGGGGTTTCCCCCATATCTCTATACTGATATCGGCCCCATTCCCCCTTGTTAGCCCTTTTTCTCGCTGTAGAAATCTTAATCTGAACTAAAAATTCTCTCATCTCAATCCATCGCAGTAGGGTATCTACCAAATCAGCAAAAGCCTCCATTGTATCCAAACACTTTATTATAACCAAAATAACTAATACAAAATACAAAATAAACTAATACTAATACAAAATAAACACCAAATCAATTAGTAAGAATAACCAATACTTCCTTCTGATAATTAATACAAATGATCTGCTGCATACCAACATAACAATAAACAATCCGCATACCAATAATATGCTTCCATTAAAAACATATGTCCATTAATTCAATCCAATATCTGTCAACACGAACTGCAATAAAATTGTCGAAGATCACATCCACCTCAGCAGGTCAACAACAGAGAAGGAAGCGAACATACACCACACTGTGGTGGACTATTTAAGTTCGCACTAATTGGACAAATCAGTAAAATAATTATAACAAATCAATAAAAAAATTATCAGTAATTAACCCAACAAATTATTCTTAATTTAACAAAACTTTTAAATAATAATCAAAATTTAAACACAAAAAAAAAAAGATTACACTTTTTTTTTCTCTTCTTCTTTCATCCAAAATGAATGATGAGGTCGAAACCATGGCAAACTCCCTAACTGCAGGTACATTGTTTTTTCTTTACAATATTACAAATCTAATACTCAAACATGGGAGAGCATATTTGTCTTCTCTTTATACAGTATTTCTTTGAATTAGTTTAGACTTGGAAACTGTAAAGTAAGAATTCATAAACCAAGAACAATTTCCCATAGATATAATTTTAAAATTGGGTTCTGTTCCTACCAATAAAATTTGATTACAATAAAATTAACGTCAACAAAATCAGTAATTTATGATTAAGCAATGATTTATCCATTTAAAAAATAAAAAATAAAAGCACATTCTTTAAAATCAAGCAAATTATAATAATAATGAAATTATTTGTTATGTAAATGCTAAAGAATTTTTATTTTTCATTCTTATTGACAGATAAATGAGCTTTTATACAGATGAATTACTGACTTAGGCCAAAATATCAAATGGAAGTTATTTACATAATATACCAGAAAACCAAAGGGCATGCTACTTCTGCTTTTCACTGCCATTTTGATTTTTCTACTTTTATAGCAAATGACAGAATTTTTTGCTAACTATTGTATAGCTATATGTCTTTTTAAATGCCTTTTTATAAATATTTAGCACAACAAAAAGATTTAAACACTTTGCTTTCTAATTACAAACAGTTCCAAAAACCAAAGCGCTATAACAAAAGTAGAGGGTTAGCACGACATAACATTTTCGGACTACTTGAATAGATAGAATTCTTGTCTACGTGTTTGATAGTAGCAGTATAACTTAGGTATTTCGGTACTGAAGAGGGACTCAAATAGTCCAAAAACGTTATGCCATGCTAACCCTCTACTTTTGCTATAGTGCTTTGGTTTTTGGAACTGATTGTAAATATTTAGCATTTACTTATTGCAGTTAATGTTCTTATTTTCAATATTTTTTGATTGTTCATATTTAAAAGAAAAACTTGAACCTAGGAATTCATTAAGAGGGAACTTGTAAGTAGAGAATTTTTTAACTAAAGAATTTCTTGTATTTTGTTGTATAAGTTGAAAGTTTTATGTATATGTTGATTAGAAATATGAATTTGATAAAAATTTTCAGTAGTAATAATATATTCCGTCAATGTGTATATTTTTCAATAAATTGTTTAAAATAATACTGTTTTTATTAATAACGATTACATTTTTATAATTGTATTTTTATATGTGAAAATTTCAGAATAGCTGAACAAAAAATGCATTTAAATTGTTTCATATGATGATAAAATCAAACTTTATGCCTCTCACTAAAAATATTGTCTTTAAATTAAAAACATTTAATTTGAGATTTAAATAAGAGAAGACATCTATATTTTATTTTTGAAATTCTTGAAAAGATATCAAATTATATTTCTGTTAATCCTATATTTTTGATGGATTCAATATGAAAATCAGAGTGGGAGTCAATTTATTTATTTTCTTGGACTTGTTGACAAAACTCAAAGGATGGAGAAAGAGAGATCATTGTTAAGTAAAATGAGTAAGCCTTTGTTTTAATCTTTGGCAGTAAAGTAATAAAAGTAAAAATTTCTAAAAAATAATATTGCCAAATTGCTTTGCTAAATTCCAGATTATAAAATGATTTTTCTGTAAAATGTGATAGATTTTAAAGAATTAACAAGTTTTAAAGAATTTACTGTAATAATTTAGAAATTTATTTCTTTTAAAATATTTATGTATCGAGACTTTTTTATTTTATTCAGGTTATGCTTATGAATAGAAATTGGAGTGAATCTCAAGAAAGTAGAATTACTCTACATGAAGATCCAGCATGTGTACTTGTTTTTCCAGATTTTTTAAAATATTTATACACTGGGAAATTGCACATCAATCATTTTTTGGTTCTTCCTCTTGTTACATTGGCTGATAAATATAATGTTAAGGATCTGATTCGTTTGTGTGTAGATTATATGTGTCGGCATGTTGTATCTGCTACCAAACATAACCAATTGGTGAGTTGTAAATATTAGTATTTTAAATATTAATTTAGAATTTTTAAAGTATTTTTAAATATTAATTTTTTCTCATTCAAAATAATCAGATGGCTATCTTTGAATTTAAATGATTACAAATTTTAATTCTGTGATCAAGACACACAGCAATGACTCTTAAGCCAAGTATAGTAGTCATTGATTAACTTATTACAGGGGTTCTTATTGCTAAAATTCAACTCTCTTTAACTTTCATTCTAAGTTAGATGATGATAATCTGACGATTTTATTTGAGAAAAGTATTCAGTAGACACTAGCAGCTGTATTTGAAGCTTCAATCAAAGAATTAGAGCAGTTTAAAAATTGCAAAAATTAGCATAAAAGAATCATTGTTTAACTGCTTTTGAATAAATTTGGAATAAAGGGATATTCTAATTCAATTAAAATCATTTTCAAATTGTGGCCTAATTAGACTAAAATTTAGATTTTCCTTCAAAACTAAATCTCCTTCTAAATGATATTCAATCAAAAACATCTAATATGTAAAAACGAAGAAACCAAGTACAGCTCTAAGAAATTAGAATATTTGTTACAATTTAAATGTGGCTGTTTTATTATATTTTATTGAATTATCAAACTTATAGTAGAATCTCAGTTTAATGGACTAAAAGAGAATATCTGTTAAAATAAAAATATTAAAAAAAATACTAAACTCTTGTGCACCATCAATAAATCACTAACAATTAATTATGCAAAATCTGTTAATGCAAATAAATATGAAATCATAGGTAGCCTTACAGATGATTCAATTGGAATGACTTTGAATATGTAAATTAGAACCAATGGAAATTCCATCTCTGAAGCTAACAAATAGAAGTATTTTTCCAATTACAAATGTCTTCAGCATGTTATTTTGAATATTTGTTTTAAAAAAACATTGAAATGAGATGAACGATTTGCTCAAAATGAAAGAGTTTATCCAATTTCCCATCTTCAACATAAGAGTATTCTTTGACATTGTAAATGATGATTATGTCACTGATGTAAATATTAGTTTGGAAGGATGAATGTTAATGTGGTGTTCATCTGCTCCAATATATAACTGCATATAATTTGTGACAGATATAGTACACTGGACATTATGAGAGGTGTTTATTCTCCACAAACTAGTTCAATTCATTGCTTCAGGTAATGCATTGAGACTGGCATGCATCTGGTCCTTGATATAGCTTCAAAAAATTCAAATTTATATGGAAGCGTATAGTGCTATGAATACGAAATACTTATTTTAATATACACTAAATTGCTATATAGTATAATTTATTGTAATTGCTAAATAATAATATGAAAATACACGATGATGATGACGATGAATAATTTCATAATCATTTTTAATTCATCCATTGCTAGATATATATATCTCCTCCTTTTGTTTCCATATATACCTATCTTGTGTACTTTTAATTTGTAACAAATATCCTAATTTCTTAATGTTATACAGTGGATCCCATACAATGCAGAGGATATATTCTACATTATAGAAACTGTGTTATATGAGCCACATGGGATAAAACATGAATTGTGTGTGTAAAGATGCTATACATTAAAATATTTACCCCTCTCAGAGGTTGTAATAAAATTAAAAGTTGTTCCAAACAATTCTTTATTGATAAATGTTTGATAACTATTGATTGTAATAAAAAAGCAAATGGTTTGTTGTGTTTCTATGACAAACTTGACAATTTTTCTGTCACATTATATCAATCTGTATTATGGGAGAACATGTTATATGGGGTCTGCTGTATTTTGCTTATTTCTTAACATATTATATAATCTAAAATTAGCTATATTCCGAATTTCTTGGATTTCTATTCACCTAATGCAACAATTTGCCAAAGTTGGCATTTATGAACAGATATCCAAGAAATGAGAAGAAAATTAGAGGGTCTGCAGAGAAGAAAAATTTATGCTATTTTGCCAATTCTTTTCTATTTTCAACTGCTCTAGATCTTTATTGAAAGACTAGGATTTGAAGTTTCAAACTTTGTAGTTGATGATCTGTTGAATACTTCTATCAAATATAGAATAATAGATTAATAATAATTAACTCTGCACAAAAATTAGTATATTGAATTTTAGCCAAAATGATTCCTGTAATAAGAGTCAGACAGTGACTACTGTACTTTGTTTAGAATCGCTGCCATGCCTCTTGATATCAACTTTTTTTAAGTGAGGAAATAATGAAAATTAATGTAAATCTGTGAATCTTTATTCAACTCTGGCAAAAGCATTTTTATATACTAATACTTCAGAGATCTTAATACTACTGAAATATCATTTTCCAATAATAATGTATTATACTGGTGTCCCAAAAAACTCAAAGAAAGATTTAATTAGCACTAAGCAGTTATATACCTTAACAGAACTTCTGACAATAGCATATAATAAATATATTAATGTAGAATTAATAACACAAATTTTTAATAAAGACAATGACTTGTAGGATTCAAATTCATGGAAAAATAGCAAATATACAAGCAAAAAAATATAGAAACAATATAAGTATCAGAATTTCCACTTATCACACTTAGTTTGGAGTTACCTAATCTAATTGACCATTTTTAATCAACTTTTCTGATTTTGGTTTTAAAAAAATATAAAAAGAGGAGAAACATAATATGACATTTAAATTTTGTAAATTTGATAATTTATAATAAAAAAAAATATATAATAAAAGTTTAAAATGTATCATCTCTTTTGTCATAATGGCAACTGATTTCAAAGGTGCCTTTGAAAGGAAGGATAAGATTCTAATGTAAATATTTTATTAATTAAAATTCATGCTTTTATTGTAAAATAATAATAATAAAATTGCAAAATTTCAGATATTTTTTAAAAATATCCACATGAATATTCTCTTGAAATTGATTTCCAACAGAGATATCTAGCTGCATCATTCATATAATGAAACCCTGATTCATATGGACTATTTTGTTACCATTGATTTAAGGTTTTCTTTGTTTACATTTTCAAAAACTTAAATCTTTCATTAGATCCTTTATCTTTATTATTATTTATATTTGTAGCACATAATTTTATGAATCAAGCAAATAAAAAAATTAAAGCACAATCATATATAATTCACACTTTGATAATAGTGAGTATATGGTATTTATGAAACATCTTATGATATCAAAATAGTGGACTAATTCTTGTTTTTCTTGTATTTTGATATATTAAATATGATAAACTGAAAAATGTTTTTATAATTAAGTGCTTCCTAATTCCAATAGCTTAAGATAAAGAATTTTTTAAATTTTAAACATATGCATGAAATCATCTGGAGATTTTACAGTTAATCACATAGCTAAAATGAAAAGGTGTAATAATCTTGTAAAGTTTGAATTCATTGTGATTTTTCATATATCTAAATATAGACAGATAATAAAGTAATCAGTCAAGCTATTGTTATAAAATACACCTAAAATTCTTTCAAATAATTGCACTACATATTTCACACACAACAAATACATCAGAAATGTTAATGTTTTAATGGGTCAGTTTGAGAAACTGGTCATCTATGAAAATCATGGATGACAAGAAATGAATTTAGAAGTTGAATGCACTGAATTTTTTGTTCTCAAATTATTTAGGATAGGGCAGACAATAACAAAATGAATGTGTGTAGCCAATATTTAATAAAAGCTTTAAAAATGTGCAATTTAGTAGTATTATATTTTTTCAGAATTTTAGAATTATTACTAAAGATTTTATCATTTTTAATAATATAAATTCTAAAATTAAACTTTCAAAAAATAAATTTTAGTTAGTAGAAATAGATTTTATTTCAAATTATTCATTTTCAGGTTTCATGGCTCCAGTATACATTAAATTGTGGTCATATTCCTATTTATACTGCATGTAGCAACTTTATTACTTGGAATTTTGAATTAGTTGCTGACATGGAAGATTTTGGAAGTCTGGAGACAAATGTATTGATTAGCTTTTTGAAAAAATCAGATCTTGTAGTCAATGATGAACTTACAGTATTTCAGTGAGTAAATTTATAGTTTCTATAATAAGATTTTTAATGAATTTACTTTTTTAACTTGATAAATGATAAAATGTTTATCTGAATTTTTTAAATTATATCCCATAAATTTTAGGGAACAGGTATAACTTAAAAATTCATTATTTTATTTCTGTAAAGCTGTTTAAACATTATTTTATCTAAAGTACAGGTTGAATATCCTTTGTTCAAAATGTTTGGGAATGAAAATGTTTTGAATTTTTCTGGATTTTGGAATACATAATACGGTAGAGTTGAAGAGAAGTGAGAAAAAATTCAGATTTCCAGAGAAATTTTTTTATTTAATATCAAACAAAATATGAAAAAATAAATAAATATTCATATTTTAATGTTAAATAAAAATTTATATATGCAAAAAAAACAATATAGATGTATTTATTTACCATCTTTGAAAGAATCTTATCACTATTATTCTAGGATTATCATTATAGAATCTTTTTGATATTTTTTAATATGTTAACAGAACAGTCACATTATCTCATTGTAATGTAACTCTTTGACTATTTACTGAATTATAAGGGTGTTCTATAATTGTGTGCAAATTACTGTGTCATCTTTCATGATATGACCAGTAGTCATATTCTAAAGGCTTCCTGCTATGAAAGCAAATTACAGATGTAATGATTTTGGAAAATACTGATTCTTGGCACTACTATATACATTTTTATGATGAATCAATATTGTTTGATACTTGAAAAAATATCAATACTTCTAGTATCAATATCAAAAAGTTTGGGAGAATTTTTAAATAAATAAAAAGTGATAATTCAAAGTATTTATTATCTTCTTATAAAATAATAATTAAATTTTAATCAATGTAGAGGATAGGGCAGAACTATCCTTGGACTGTTTACATTAAAATTTATAAAATTTTATAAAGTAAACAGTCCAAGTGTGGAATGAAATTTTTATATATTTATATATGCTGTAATGTATTTAAATGTTGTTAGTATGAAATTAAAACAAAATTTTATGTAAGTTGAAATATTTTCAACACTATTTGGTTAATTAATTAGTGAATAGCTTTTGATTTAGATACAGGTAATCCTTGATCTATGACCACCTTGATTTGTGACAAACCTGTGCTTATGATGGCAATGTCATCAATAAATTCTGCTATTGGTCAATTGACTCAGGTTCAATTCCCCAGCCCAATAGTCTAATATATGGAATATATCGTTTTTGGTATCTGATTCTCGTATTTTTTGTTTTTTAAGATTATCTACAGTGTCTTAGTAAAATTCATAAATTTTGGTCATTTCCAACTTACAGTGATGGATTCAAAATTCTTGAAACCAAACTACATCGTAAGTTGAGGACTATCTATGTATGGAATTGTTGTTTTATTGTTGGTATTATCTTTCACAATAAAATTTGTAATTTATATATTTGCTATAGTGCTTGAATTTAGAAGATTACATAGTTAAAGCAAAGTGTTTACCAAGTTTATATATATATATATATATATGAGTAATCTGAATGTGTATATTATGAATTATTATTATTATAAATATTTTGTTTTATGTTAAAAGAGAATTTTCAAAATTAGAGGATGTAAACAACAATTATATGAACACAATCATGAATTTAGAAAGAAATTAATAGACAAGTATTTATTTACAAACTAAGATTCAAAAATCTAAGAAATTTATACATTTTTTATTATAATTATTAACAACAATTCCATATACAGATAGTCCTCAACTTATGGTGTAGTTTGGTTTCAAGAATTTTTGAACCCATCATTGTAAGTTGGAAATGACCAAAATTTATGGATTTTACTAAGATACTGTATATAATCTTAAAAAACACAAAACTACAAGAATCAGATAAAAGTTATAGTAAAATATAGTAAAAACATATAAATGTATACTAGAAATAAAAGAAACAACCATTTTTAGCAGTAATTAAATAAAATTTAATCAAAAATATATCGGAGTACTTTTGACTAATACTAATCATCATAATCAATGAGTAGAACAAATATAAGATAAAGATGGAACAATAGAACTTTGTAATTGAAATTTAAAATATAATTATATATTACACATTTGAGAATGTATTACACATGTATATAAATAGTAAGAAATGTTAACTGAATACAAATGTTTTTTTATACAAAATAATAATTAAATTATCTAAGCAATAAATACATAAACATGCTAGCATAGATCATATAGATCAGTTGTTCCCAACTTTTTTTCTCTTGCGTATCCCTTGATTGGTGTTTCTATTTGAGTATTACTTCTTTTCATTCACCCCTCTCTTGCATATTCCTCAAAAAAGATTATTTCAAAATTTTTTAGGCTAACTAAAAAAATTTTCTTGGCTTTAATTTTTATTTTATATTTAAAAAATTATTTCAATTTTTTAATTAATTCAACATTTGATTTTGTTTTTTTTTATTATAACTCCTTTTTTTGGCATTTTCTACCATTAACAATTATATTTTCATGTACCCCAACCCATCTGCGGCATACCCCTAGGGATATGCATACCACAAGTTTGGGAACCACTGATATAAATGATAAAATATTAATTAAAAAGGAGAAGTTAAAAGAAAACATATGGTTTATGTTTAATAAGAATAAATCCATATATTTAGGACCTTGACATCTTGATTATCATTTATGACAATTATAAATTTGCTTATAGTTGTAATTTCAAGTGATTCAAATAGTAATCCTTAGTAATCCTTTTCTGAAAGTTCTTCCATGTCTCACTATCGTACTTCATCCCAGTCAATATCCAGATTTTACTCCAGAAATTGTTTGTGTAAAGCAATAGTAGTTTTCCTAATTGGATGTCTCTCTTGTGCTCAGCAATATGGTCTTCTAGGTTATGGAAGATGACTTCTATATATATTTCTTGACAGTTAAGATCCTTATTATAAAAGGGAATAAAGTAGATTCCAGTATCTTTCCCACCATCATACTTAAGATTATTGTTTCTTAACTTCATATAAATTGTTGGGTAACAAGCAATAGCTAGTTTCTCATCTGAGATTCATACATCCTTTCTGAGTGACTTCAGTTTTCAAATATATCAAATGGTAATTTAATAAAGCTTTTAGTTATTTGGTTAAGGATGAGATTTCATCAGCAATGTTGTTATTCTATCCATTGGTTTAGTGAATTTTCCACATCATTAAAAATAGCTACATCCAAAATGTATGAAGTATGGAAAGAAACTTAATCCATATTGAATAATAATAGAGAACTCAGTCAATTTGTCAGTATGTGCACTGTGTGTTATTGAAAAGCAGAATTGTTTCCAATAATAATTTCTTTTGAGCTGTTTTCACCAAACATAACTTCAACTGTCTGTTTTATCACTGGGCACATTAAAGACTTGGCAGTTGTGTGTGGCTCTTATCTTTTACCATTCATCTGATGATAATTTATTCAAAGACACATTTAAGTAATGCAATGGTTCTTTCTTTATAATTTGTCTTCCTAATGCTTTTTTAACTATATCACAAAGTTTAGTTTTGTCATTCTAATGTATACATCTTTCTTCTCAGATTGTGGTTAATTATATGAATTTTATAGATAATTTCCTTTTCCTATACTATATGTATATGTTGTTTTGCATAAGATTAGATATAAAACGCTCTTATAATGAATCAATGTGTGTATATACAATATATATATATTTTATACTTTATTTTATTCAATTATTTTGCATTTGCTGTTCACTAAATTTTTGTTTTCTTTAATTTCTCTTACTTATATAAAATGTTCCTTTAATTTCTGTTTTCATTGTGTTAGTAATGTTGGTAATAGATCTTTTAGTATTTCCATACTTTATTCTTTGTTTAGATTATTTTATTTGAACAAAAGATCATAGATATTTTAAAAAACTCTTAAATCTTATTTAAATTGATAAAAAAATTTAAGTGAAATTGTAAAATGTTCTTTTTTTTATATTTTTAATGGTTCTAGTGAATTTTTAAGTATAAAAATAATAATGTTTTGTATACTTTTATATTATACTTCATATTTCAACATAATAGAGGATTATATAATATATATTATCTTGATTATCTTGATATGACTTTTTAAAATAAATTTAAAAATACACATATAGACGTAAAAAAGTTTTTGGTCACATTTTCAATAAAGTAGAAACCAGAAAATCAAGGAAAAATTGTTTATTAATCAAGATTTATACAATAGAGGAAAATTAGAGAGAACAAATTTATACTAAAAGCACATGCACCAGAACTGAATATAATGTAAGACTGTGGTTTGATTTTTATTCAGGAGCATATCTGCTCCTGAATAAAAATCAAATCGCAGTCTATATGTATCTGCAGTATTTCTTTGTAACATGTTATTTTATGAATTACCAAATTCTTCTGCTTGAAAAAATAATGCTAATTTAAATGCTTAACTAATTGATTAAATTGCAATATATTTCAATTCTTATCCTAATTGGTTTCGAACAGATAAGTAAGTAAGTTTAAAAATCAAGAATATTAAAAAAAGCAACTTGCTGAATTTTGTTTTTGATGTCGATCAAATAGTTTTCGATTCAATTTTTCTGATAATTACAATTATCCGATTTTACATTCCATAACTATATAATAATCTGAAGATAATCTGTTAATGGAATTACTTTTACTTTCAATAAAAAAAAAAAAAAAAAAATCTTTTTTTAAAATCTGGATCTGAAAATAATATATTTTATGCACTTTATCAATAATGTTGGTTATTAATTAATAAATATAAAAATTCTGTTTTATATTTAATTTTTAATTATATTATAATATTATAAACAATAATGTTTTAAAGTATTCATTGCTTGGTTTATTTCAGGTATAAGTTTTTAGAATTGCTAGTTTAGTTAAATATCTAAAAATTTAAGTAGGAATGGCATGGGTATGGTATATGGTAATTCCCTGTATAGTCAGTATTTATTATTTTATGAATATAAATGTAAACTATAGTTATTTTATATCAAATTAAAACAGTTTAAGTTAATGAAATATTCAGTTAACAATAGCGGTTGCATATAATAATACAAAAATATAAAAAAAAAGAATGGAGAGTGTGTGTGAGAAAGAGGGAGAGAGAGAGATCAAAAATCTGAATTCTGCACTCGAATACATTTGTTGAGATTCCTTAGACACATTCAAGAATATAGAGTTGAATTACTTCTGTGGACTCTATGTCCAGGTAATGATCAATAAAATATATTTCTCTTGTTATTTAAACTTAAAATTTAGGACTGTACAGTATATAAATAAATTTTTTGCAAAATGTTTGTTATATATGTCAGATAGTAACTTAGCCAGAACATCATATATTACAAACTGTACAGTCTCAATTTAAAATGATTTTCAATATTAGAAGACAAATCGAATTATACTTAATCAAAATTTTTATAGAGTTTTTAGTCATCTTCTAATATTGAATTCATGACTTTTTATAATAATTTTTGTTTTAAACTGCTTGGTTTTATCAGTTAAATGTATTAAAAATTGTAGTACTGTATTAAAGCAACTCTCCAAGTGCTGATTCTCATATTACAAAACGTATTTTATAAAATAAATAAAATTTTCTTTTTATCAAATATTGATTATGCAGGGAAATATACCATGCCTTGTTTTTATTTTCTTTGAATGCTTGGTCAGTACTTCTGGAAAATTGCTTTATTAAATTAATAATTTAAAAAATTTATTATTCATGCAATGATTTTATAATATATGTAATTTAAATTTAAATTTTTTTTTGCAGTTGTGTTGCAAAGTGGTTATTTATACAAGAATTAAGATTAAAAAGTCAATGTGAGCCAGATCAAGAAGCACATTTTGGTAAACTTGTGACCGATGTCATGTCCTATGTTCGTTTTCCTATGTTGTCACCACGTCAATTAGCTAGTCTTCTTATTCATCCTCTAACCAGTCGTTTTAAAGATTTTTTTGTTGAACAAATGGTACTTGCTATGGCATTTCATTCTAATAAATGTAGTGAAAAAATCCAACAGGCATTACTATCTGCTGGTGGTGTCTTATATTTCACACCAAGACTATATACTACAGAGATGTGGAGTGCATCTTTAAGTATAGAAAATTATCCTTCATTACCAACATATGGAGTAAGAACATTAGTTTTCACAACTCCAGCTAGTTTTGCAGAATGTATATCAGATCATTGTTATGAATGGACAGTGGATATATATCCAAAAGGTGTTTGGTTCCGAAAATTTTATCTAATTGTGTGGCAAGGCACATTAGAAATGCCAGAATCAGTATCAAAAACTGTTAGGCTATCACTCACATCTAAAGAAAGTAATGATATGGCAAGAGTTTCAATTGGAATTTTAATTTGTGGAAAACAGGATGGCATGGAACATATTAGGACAGTTGTGAAACAAAATTTTATTTTTTCTGACGAAGAAAGGATGCTCAATATCAATGACCTGATACCTTATGATGAATTAAACGATCTTCGTGCTGGGAGGTCTCCATATCTCATTGGTTCAAATTCAGATGTATTGAAACTTCATATAGTCATTACACCATTATTTTGTGGTTGAGGATACCATAAATACTGTTGCAAATTCACTGCCTAATTTATGTCTCTTATACAAGAATTAAAATACTGTGTTTTTACTTCTGTATGATCTTTTCAGAGATCTGTGTTGAATTATATTACAGTTATGGGATTTGTGTATATGCTATCTGTTTTCGTGGGGGAATAAAAATTGGAAATATAATGAATTATTGTAAAATTAAATAAAAGCGATTAAATTTGTTTTCTATTATTATTGTGTTTTTTTCTAATGGGAGATTGAAAACTAATGAGTTATTAATGAAATATTAACACTTTCAAGTCTATTAGGAATTAGAATTTTCATCAGTTTCCACTCTACAGCTAGTATGTTTCAATTTAAGTTCTTGATGATATAAGTTTCTTTTTGTAAAGTTTGCTAATTAACTCTAGAGCATAGGTTCTTAAACTAAGGTCTGCGGATCCCTGGTGGTCCATGTAGCCATTACCGGGGGTCCATGAAATTATAAAAAATGGTTGCAAACAGTTCAAGAAGACGATGAAAAGGCAAGAAGCTCAGAGCAATAAAAAAATATATTTTTAAGGCAATAAATAAAATATGAACCTATTATTATTATGTTCTGTGATTTTTATGTATTTTACTATGTACTATTTTTATTAATTTTATGTTTTTTATTCTATATCCTAATAAAAATGTTCATCTCTATAAATGTGCAAGACCATTTATTAAAATAACTAGTGATACATTTTTTATCAATATTTATTATAATGTAGTGCCTATGAAATTATTGAGCTAGAAATTGTCTCAAGAACAACATACAGTGGCTAGGGTTGGGATGGGGTCTGCAAAAAAATTGTTCAAGAGGGATCCTCGGACTACATAAGTTTAAGAACCTCTGCTCTAGAGTATTCCTTTAAGGATTACCAACCTTTCTATTGATTGTATATATCGGGGCTGTCCAACCTGCAGCCCAGCACTTTATGAATGCAGTCCAACATAAAATCATAAACTTCTTTAAAACATTGAGATTTTTATGTACTTAATGAAGTTTTTATTATTTCAATACCTATCTACATTTTCTATTTCCATTTTCTAAAATATTTCTTATTTCTGTGATTAAAACTTCTTTGCCTGCTTGATTATGATAAAGTTTCTGAATGAAAAAAAGTTGTAAGATTATTATGCTAAGACATTTTTGTCTGTTTGTCATAGTGGATATCATATATTAGATATTATTTACAAATTTTTTTTGTTTAACAATTATCGTTAGAATTAGTATATTTTATATGCAGCCTGAGACAATTTTTTTCTTCAAATTTGGCCCAAGAAAGCCAAAAGTTGGACTCCCCTGGTATATATAACATAACTATTAAATTTTGAAATTTTTATTTTTTCTAATTTTTAAATTTAGGATTATTTAAGAACAAAAATAAATTGAGAATATACATGTTAAAATAAAAACAATGCTATTATTTCTTATGAAAAACTGAAGGTTAATAAAATATTTTTGAACAACAAATATGAAGAAACATATCAAAAAATTAGAACCAAAATCTTGACAAAAGTTGAAGCAGTTGACATTGATCAAAATAAATTAATAATGAAGCAAGCACTGCAAAAAATCAGGTATTTTTTTTTTTAATTATAAAAAAAATGTTGCAGCTCTAGAATAAAATTCATTTTAAGAATGCTTATGCAAGTTATACATTATCAGCTGAAACAATTTTTGTAAGAAAGTCTCTTTTTACTAATAAATATTGTTTATATACAAAACTCAAAATTAGAAAAATGTAAAGTTCATAAAAGTTTCATCAACCAACTTGCTTTTGTTTCAAATTCAGAACACAACTAAGCACTATAAGCAAGCAACAATTTTAATCTTGTATAACGTTTTCGGACTTT
>WUQG02414175.1:0-15922 GCA_011317285.2 Androctonus mauritanicus | reverse complement strand
TGATTTTATTAACCGGCGATTTTTCAATTGTATTGCATTGATTTGAATCTGTTCCTAACGATTTGATTGCATAAAGCGGCTGATTTTATTAAGCAGTGATTTTATAAAGCGGCAGGCACTGTATTTATTTATTCCTATGATAAAAACAGTTCTTGCTATAATAAAAGTAATATATATGTTACAGGAAAACCTCGAATTCAGAAAATACTAGAATTTCCTAGTCAAAACGAGAACCTCCTAACGCTTGTCGGACGTTCTAGTATTTCCTAAACCGAATTCGAAATGCCCAACATTTCTTAAACACAGCATTTCTTAACAGTTCAAAGCCCGGAATTTCTAGTTTTCCTAGTCAAAATCCGAAGTGGTAAAATTAAAACAATCTTCATTTTTCATGTATTCCCGCTCAGAGTTCGATATTTGCCATTAGAAATTTCTTTCTTTAGAGAATATCCTCAAGGATAAACAAACTCATTGAGAAAGACTACAATCTGCGGCCAGTGGAAATTCACAAGGCTAAACCCGCTTACAATGCACGAAGTATTGTGTATCTAAATTATATTTGTGCTTTAAAAAAGAATAACATTTTGTGTAATTCTTCACAAAAGTCTACCTTGTAAAAATAAATGAGGTATCTAGTTGTGTTTTGATTTTTATATTTACGGTAATACTGTAAATACAAAAATTGTTGATTAATTGATTAAAAATGTTATTATAATAAACATAATGCATATTTTTATTACTCGACAGGAAATAACAATTTCATTCAAATTAGGATTAGAGCGATGTATATTATTTAAAAAATAACATTTTCTAGGCAACTTTGTAGACATACCTTTTTAATTAACATCGTTTTGTTTGCAACGAACTGAATACAAACTCAAATTTTTTAAAAAAATCCCATATATACAAATATCAAAATTATCTTGCAGTTTATCATGGCGAAGAAATGCATTTCGGCATAACACCCTCTTCAGTCTTTTAAACCATGAACTGCAAAATTTACATAAAAAATTTAACCAAAGAAATAAATATTTTAATAAACAAAAGAAAAATAAAAATTTTACCTTTTGATATTTGTATATATGGGATTTTTTAAAAAAATTTGAGTTTGTATTCAGTTCGTTGCAAACAAAACGATGTTAATTAAAAAGGCATGTCTACAAAGTTGCCTAGAAAATGTTATTTTTTAAATAATATACATTGCTCTAATCCTAATTTGAAAATTAATTCATATTTATAATTTTTCAAAATGAAAAATTCTTTTAAAATTAATATTAATTGTCATTTATTACATTTTTATTAAGCAATTGTAAAAATTAACATATGAATAATTAAATGGTATCATATGTAGTATAAATTTCTTTTAGATGGCTTTCAAGATGTACCTTGGCATTACACCTGCAATTACTAACTGGGGACCCGCTGGAGATGAATTCTCTCTCGTAATTGACAACAATCCACTCACAGAATTTGTCGAACTTCCAGATAAGCATGGAAATTTGAAGTATTCAAATATTTTAATTGGTGTAATTAGAGGAGCTTTAGAAATGGTTCAGATGGAAATAGCAGCATGGTTTGTGCAAGATACTCTAAAGGGAGATAATGTTACAGAACTGAGAATTAAATTTGTGCGTAGATTAGAGGATGCTATTCCAGCAGGTGAAGATTAAATGTATATAAGTTGGATTTGTGATCCACTGTATATGTTGTACACTTCATATAATTGATTTGATTATTGATTTAATAAGTTAAAATTATTATTTTGTGTTTTATTATATATCATTTATTTAAAGTGATTTAAAATTATATATATTGATACTTTCTGAATAAAATACATATTGCATATTTATTTTATTATTATATTAGTAATCAATGTTGATTTTTATTCATCAGTGAATTATAATAATAAATTTATTTTCTTACAAATCTCTGGTAGATAAAGTAAGTTTTAGTAAGATTAATCAGCTAAAATATATAGAATAAAAAGTTATCAATAAAAATTATTTTATATTTATAATTTTGAATACAGAAAATTATAATTGAAAATTTTGTTAAATAAAAAATTAACAAAGAATAAAATTTACAGATTAATTCAAATTCAATGTACAGTTTTTGTTAATAAAGTATATTTTATTTTTTTAAATAAAATATGGGATTTTTTTCATTTAGTAGAAATTTATGATTCAATAATACTAATAATCACATTGTTTTAAAATGCCTAATTTTCATTAATTTAAATAATATATTGTTTGCAAAATTAAATTTTGTACTTATTTGATTTTCATAATAAAATATAATTTTCCAATATCAATATTTTAAATTGTTTATGAAAATTAGTCTAATATCAATTACTGTATAACGATTATAATCTGAAGAATAATAATATCGAGACAAGTTATTCACAGATTGTAGCAGATTATTTTGAGATTAAAACACTCTCTTATCATCATCATCATATTTGATGAGGATAATAAAGTGTTTTAAACTCAAAAATATTATTTAATAACAAAATTTTATTTCTTTTGATTATTAAATAATATAATAAATATATTAGGAAAAAATTAATTATATATTACACAATGCATATTGTATTGTTTGATAGAAATTAAAATAAAATTTATTATTAATGTTTTTGTAAATAGGATTGATAATTCTTTCTCAAAATAATTGCAAAACTCATTTTTGTTACTTCTCATTAGAGATTTATTTCTGCTTGATTTATTGAATATTTATTGTTTCGTTTGTAAAAACAGTTTACTTTTCCTAATTAAGCATTTTAAAATGTTTATTGTGTAATTATTGACTTCTGTTTATTTAATTTCTGGTTACTCTCATTTTATTTTTTGTTCCTGTAATTATTTAATTAGTTCATTACAATTGAACTTTTATCTTTAATCACATTTTTGTCACCTTGGAGACATGTTTAATTGAAATACAATTAAAATAAATATGCACAATTTTATCATTGTTTTTTCAATGAATTATCAAGAAAATATTTTCCTTAATTTATTGTTATTATTTGAAATATATTTTTTTTTACATTTTGTCTACTATAGTTTATTTTGAATAATAAAAAAACTTGATTTATTGTGATATGCTTTAATAAGTTTTCCAAATAATTTATTTCAATGCCCATCAAAATATGATAAATTCTTAATAGTTTGTTAAATGTTCAGCAATAAAAAAGTTCCCAAACTGAAATTTGTCATTAATGTGAAATAAAATTTGTAAACTTTTAAATGATAATGTAGCCAAATCAGACAAATTTTAAAAATAAAAATAAACATATTTTTTTGCTTCTCTGATGAGTTATAAATTGAAAATTGCGATTTCTATCAAAACTTGAAATCTATGTTTTTGCAAATAAATGTGTTATAATATTAAAGAAGTTTAATTTTTAATGAAAATTACAATTTTCAGAAATAAGTGTTTTCAATTAAATGTAATCTTGTAAGTTATTCGAAGACATATTACGAGAATCATTATTTTCATCAAAACAATTATCATCACATATTAAATCTAACAGCATGAAATAAAAACATAGAAAAAGTTTTTCCTCTGATAAACTACTGTTTAAGAAATCCATAAAATTTTTCTTGTCCTCTTGGGTACATTACCAAGTTAATGATTGTCTTTATAATTACCTGTCATTATGTTATGTCCTCAACATTCCAATCCATGTAGCCATAAATTATTTTTATAACCAATCTCATTATCTCGATTCTCACCAGAAAATTTTGATAAGCTTCTTATCAGTAACAATGTTTTACAACGAACAGTTTTCTAACTTTTTTACCTCTCTCTCTCTCTCTCTCATTTTTTGTTTTTTTATACTTTACTTCTCTGCGTCTTCTCTTAACTTTATGGATAATGGAGAATAAATTAGTTTGTGAGTTTTAATGAGAATAATGCTTATTAATGCTTAGATAATAAATCATAAATTACCACTAAATTTTAATTTTTTTTTAATGTTTTAGTTTTTGTTTGTTTAATGGGTTTTTTATATAAATCTAATTGGTTTAATAATTTTCAAAATGATTTTTTTTTTTTTTATTGAAGTAAGAGGAAGATAATACTGTAAATTAATTTATAGTATTTATGTTGTTTAACAAGAAGATATAAAGATATCAATGAAAAACTTTAATAATTGGAAATCAGTATAATTTTATAAATCTATATTTAAAATTAATAAAATTAAAACGAAAAATAGAAATTAACAAGTGAAAATATTTAAAGCTATTGTTATACATATATGGTCCTCTTATATTTTAAAACTACAGTATTCTATAAGTATAGAATGATCTTAAAGTTCATGATTATAATAGATGATGTTGTACCTGCTTCGTGAAAGTATAACTAATATGTTGTTTAAAAGTCAGTGATGATGTAGAAATTTAATTGATTTAGTCCTAAAATGATATGAAATTCTTGGAAATTTAATTTTTTGCAAGCAAACTATCATTGTGAAATTAATTTTAGCTATTTTATGAAGGAAAATACGTGGCTTAAAAATTACTCTTCTCTATCTTTGGCTGTGCGTGTTCTTACTATTTTGAATCAGCAGATTTTTCTGAAAATTGGTGGTAGTAATCTGCCATGAAAAGTAATTTGAACATCATATAATTTAGCATTCTAGCTTCACTCATTTAAATATGAAGACAATTAAATTCAAAGGTTTCTCCTTAATAACTGTTGAGCTATTTGATTGATTTTTATAAAATTTAACAGGATGATCAGATTATTAAAGTTAAATTTGAAGTAAGATTAATTAACTCAATAGATTCACCTATTTAAAAATGGCAGATCTTCAATGTGTCTGAGGTTTTCTTGTAATAACTATAGAATTATTTAATAGAATTTTGTGACATTCAATATATTCTATATGTTATGCCATAATTTTTGATATATTTTACCTCCTTTAATCATTCCAAAATGAACCAGCACATCTGGCAAATAGGCAGTTACTTTCAGAATTGCTTAAATATTCATTTGTAAATATTTTTTCTCAAAAGTTGAATTATGTTATATTAATACTATATATCCGGTCGTCAACCTTTTAAGACTTAAGGCCACATTCAACTTTTATTTTTTAATAATCGACCGCAAGCGTTTAATTAAGTGAAAAAATATTTATCATCAATTTTTATTATATCAATCTTAAAAAATATAGAAATATTTAAAATATGAGACATGAAACAAACATGAAAATCAAACTGGATGAAAAATTATCATGTAAAAATAATCTAATTTATGCATCATAATGTGTTTATCTCCTTGCTTCGTGCGATTTTGTGATTGTTTATTCCTTAGCCATATTATCTGTTGTCCACCTTGGATGTATTATGTGTATCCACGGTGTCTACCTTTATAACCTGAGGTATGAGGTCACCTTTGTTATCCCCACTTCCGATGACTCGCGCCAAGTTGCATGGCGATATCACGAAAGTATAAATTATAAAATGATTTTTAATTTATTTTTTCATATTATAAAATGCATTAGTCAAATAATACAACATACGGGCCACATGCTATGTATGGTCAACCTTTTATGAACCGCCAAGAATGCACATGTGGGCCGCTGGTTTCCGACCCATTATATTGGTGAAAGATGCCTACATCGATTGTATTCCTGACTCACAACTTATAGAGCTTTCTCTATAAATTATGAGTCAGGAATAACAAAACTTAAGACTTGGAACTTGCCATGTAAAACAATACAACTGCATAAGTTTACAAAATAATAAGCTTTTCGATTAATTTATTTTTTGAAAATTTACTAAATGTTAACGATATATCATTAGCAATTTTCTGTAAGTAAAAACATTTAAAGCTATTCAAGACGAGCAAAAATTTTAACATATTACATCAAAAAGTAATGTCAACTTTACTCGTATTTTAAGCAGTATCTAGATGCTTGGTAATATCTTTACAACCTTTCTATCAAACTCTCGTTATATCTAAGGAAATTTTTACTAGAATTACTAACATATTCTAGCTATAAATTAACTTCTTAATGACGTATGGTAATAAAAGTCTCTTATCTCTCTTCACAAGCGGTTCCTATTTTTTGATGACTCTTCCACATTTAAATAAGTATAACGGGTATTTTCGGGATAATGCTATACCTAGCAGACTTCGCACATTCTTTGAAAAAAAAAAAAAATTGGTGAAATTCTAAAAAGAAAAATCGTACCGCAACTTGTACAAACAACCAAGTTTGGTTTGCAAACTATAAATCACTTCCATAACTTTATTGTGGAAATTATAAGCTTGGATACATTATCGGGATAGAAAATTCGAGGATAGAATTATTATCTCGGCAGCAGAAGTCCCTTACTAGGTTAATTTATGGCTTTGGGGTATGACCCGAGACTAACACCTTAATTTTACTATAATGACCAGTTTCCCTCTAATAAAAGCAACTTTGAGGAGGTGCAGTACAAGTTTTCGCTTCTATAATTAAAGTTTAGAGGGATTTTTTTTTATATATCAACTCAATTTTTTAAATTTCAAATAGTCGCTAATAATTTAAATATTTAAGCTAGATTTTTTGTTGTTGTTGTTTTTGTAGATTCATAAACGATTTCTGAAGTCGCGCCGAAAGTTTTAAAATGATCAATTTTAATTAGAGAAGTAGAAAATAAAAGTTGAGAAGAAAGATTGACTTAATTACAAATGGGGTTGGATGAAAATTGTTAAACCTAAGTTTTATTAACGACGTCTTGCTGTCACTTTATTTGACAAATTTTCATTATGAAGTGTAGATTCGTGTTCTGTTAATTAAATAGAGTCTGGGTTTTGTGTTTGAGTAAGATGACGTTCTTCGATTTCCATCGTGATGTTTAACCCCTTTTCCTTCCTGCAGCTAACCGTTAAAGGCCTAAAGATACACAGTAGATAAATTACAGTTTGTAAATAAGGAAAAATAGTGACCAAAAAAAAAAAAAAACAGTTTTTGCTGCTGTGTTTTTCGAGATTTCCGTTTTAATCTGTAATTTAATTTAAAAATCATAACATGTTTATCGATCTACTTCGCAACGCGCGTTATTGCTTTTCCTCGCGACGCGACGCGAAGCGAAAGATGGAATACAAAACTAGAATAGAAATAAACTAGCGGAGGATATCATAAATTATTTAAAGTACGTCTCCCACGCCGTATACTTATAAATTCCTCCATTATCTAGACGTGTAAGATGATTTTTTATCGTAACACGTTACTTTATATCTGCTACTTAACCCAATAATTACCGTGATACGTATCAGGATGCTCGTAACACTTCACCAATACAGTTCGTGATCATAAATGTCAGCCAGAAAGTGAAACTAAGGCTTCAACATTACACTCTTTAAGGGGCTGTTGAGGGAACCTCGATACAGCAAATGCTAGTTCTCTTAGCTTACGTGTAGAATAATCGGAAAGGTGCCGTTATAAATGGGGAAAATATTCGTAGCTCCTGCCAGTTAAGGAAGAGGAAAGGAAGTAATTGGATGATGCTTTTCAGTATGAGTCAATATTATGAAAACAATGGATAAGAGGTGAAAGTAGACAGTTTGAAATTTACTCATCCATTAGTGAATGTTAGCTTAGTCAATATGGTATCGGATGACATCCACTTTGCTAGTTTCTGATTGATAAGTTGAAGCTGCGAACAAACAGCTATAGAAGAATGACTTTATAAAATGAACGACATTATACGACCTTATGTAATTTACGGAATATGCAAAGTTTTAAATGTCTTATTAAACTCTTGCTGTATTGAATTTTTCTCTCTCTCTAGAAATTTCAATAGTTCAATTAAATTATTAACGAAATAAATGCGCGACAAAGTATAAAGAGCTTCCTTAATGTGCTCGATAGACATTATGGTTGGATACAAATAATTTATAGAATGCAGTATGGTTCTGCTCGTTTAAGATGGACGTTTTCTTTTTTAAAACTTGCGTTACTAGATGGCGTAACAGTCCTTGAAGATTATGACAATAATTGTACTAGTTGATCCTATTAAGAGGGCAGAGTGGAGTGATGCCATATGCACAAGGTTCTTTAGCTTATTTCTGCTGTATTCGTTTTAAATGTCAACGTTTAACACATTAATTCACCTGTTCCCCATTCTACGTCATGCTAGAATCGTTACAGTTGCATAAAAGCATAAAGGCGTAGTTCCAAATCCGGCCAATGAGCCTGTCGTGTTTCACCAACTGTCAAAACTTTCCGGTCGAGTTTAAAAACCCACAAGACGTTTATCCGCAAATTGTATTTCCCTGCGACATTTTATAACTATATTTTTTCCGACTGACACTTTATCGTCTTGTGTAGTACTGAGAAGGAGAAAAAATTATACGTACTGCTACTACTTTATCTTAATTACAGTAATAAAATATGTCTATATAGTGGTAGTGGCGGCTTAATTGTTACTACATAAGTTGCTGTCTGCGTGAAATGTCTAAATGTTGTTTTTTAAATGCGGTTTGTTCCTTTTTTTTACTGCAACTTTAGGATGTGTACTGTTTTATTTCGTTTATATCATTAAAGGTCGGTTGTAAGTACGAAAATCTGCTTATAATGGACATGTTTTGAGTCTAAAAATTTTCTGTTTAAAATATCTTTATATCAGTGAAATTTAAATTTTACTTTTCTTTAAAAAAAAGGAAGAAAACGTTGGCTGAATCACGATTTACACATCACGGAAAGTTACGATTGTATCTAGACAGAAATTACTATAAAATGTGGGCGAATTTTTTTATATATATGAAATCCTTATCGTGATGAAAATGATCCTGGAAGAATTTACAGAAAAATGTTTTCTTTAGGAATGAAACGTTAAAAGTTTTTAACTTTCTGTCTGAATTACAGGAAGTGAGTCTGTCTCTTAGGATTATGTATTAAGTTCATTTTTTTTTAACAAGTTGAAACAACAACTGTTTGTGTGACGCTTCTCTTTCATCTTCCTTCTGGGAAGCTGTTCCAACTGGAGATATTAATTTTTGTATTTGGTTATCGTCCAAAACGAATATCCTTTAAAATCTTATCTCACTTAATCGATACAAACACTTCTGAAAGTTTGTTCAGAAACTTCTTAAACATTGCTAACTTCTCATAGAGCTTTATTATTTAAAGGCATGAATGAGCTTCTGTTAAATCTATATTTCAATAAATCTCTTTCATACCTTAAAAATTTGCAATTTTTTTTTTTTTTTGCACCTAAAGGATCCATTGTCAGGTTTTCTCTTTCACAATGATGGTTAAATTAGTAACTCTCTTAATGAAATGAATTATACTAATGAATTTCAACCATTTTGAACTCTTGAGATGCGTAAAATTACGCTGTGTCCCGCTCTGCAAATAAAGTGCTTGCGGTTTCTAAATTTAAACATTTAAATCTACTTAGATGTATTTTAAAACAAAAACAGCTCGTCAATCCAGTTGCACGATAGCTTTTATAAAGACATTGCAACTTTTCAACAAGTCGGCCATCTTGGTTTGCCCTTAAAGCTTTCTACCATTAGAGGAGCAGTTGATGTCTAACTAGCAATTTTAATTCCTCTGTAATAACAAAAAGCCTTCGGCCATACGATTGAGAGAGAGAGAAAAGTAAGGAAGAGAAAAAAAGGTAAAGATTCTAGAACAGGATCTGATTCGTGCTGTGTCATTTGCTAAGCTATCAATCTCTATGCACTTCAAATTTCGTTTCTTTAATTGCCTACATCCACAGCTGGCAAGTAACAACAATTATCTTCATATATATAAGTTATCTTCATCATATTTGATTATTCCTTCGGGCAACAACGTTTCTATAAATGTAGGCAAATATAATTCTAATGGTCGTGTTTTGTCCAGCTGCCCTTCAACTTGTTTATAAATAGGTGTGTAACATTTAAGTCACACTGTCACACCCAGAGAATTTATAGCCATTGATGACAGTTCAGATGATTATATAAATATAGGCCCTCTAACTGAATTAAAATAGGTATATTTAATTTTTAAAAGGCTCGAAGATTTTTATTGTTAATTTTATGTAGGGCCTATCTCTTTCTGGTAAGTATTTTCAACCAGGGTGGCCTTCTTAATGATTGAATATTATGCAGTTGAAGGCATCTTATGAATATATGCATAAGTTGAATCAAGTTAGAAGAAATGACTCATTTAGATAATGCTCTAAATTTGATATTCTAACCGATTTAATGGATTCAAAAGTCCTTTTATTACTTTTAGATTTGTTTTGTGGAGCATGAAATGTGGCTTATTTTTGTGTTGCAAATATTCTTTCATCTTTTAACTACAATCCATCTCGGCTACTAGTTTACAAAAATTTGATAGTAGAAATATTTTTAACCATAGTTTCAGATTATGAATGCGTGCATTTATGATTTACAACAGATCAGAATAAAGAAAAACCATTCCGAATCTATTATCTTGTAATAAAGCATATAATGTAGTAGATTCTTCGTAACTCTGCGGGTTTTCGGTTAAACTAGCTAATATTGTGGTCAAGTATCTTTTCCATGTTCAACGTTGCGTTTCGCGGTAGTTTAACTGTCTCTTAGCATTAGTTCCGGACCAAAGAATCACCGGATAGACTAGTGACAACAAAGATAGTTTTCTGTTAGACCAACTGCATAAGTGGTCGGCGAGCAAATTGGATATATCAAGCACATGCAGGTGATTCTCAGATAGATCATGAAATCACTTCACTGCGTCTTTTCTATATAACTAGATAAGGACACGCATCCGTCGAAGCATCTGCATCTATAAACTGTGGAGAATTTTTAGAACATTTTTTTTTTTGCAATATAATGAGATAAAAATCAAAATTCGTGATTTGCTTGTCAGCAGCAGACGTAAAACAAGAGCTCTTCTGCATATTGAGCTATCGATCCTCGCTATTCTCCGCAAACAGCTGCTCGTGGGAATTGGAGGACCCCTAGGGTTCTATATCCAGAACTAGACTCATTAGAAGCGCCAATTATGTAAGCAAGGTCGTAACAAAATCCCATGTAATTTATTTTTAAAAAACCTTCTGAGAATCCACACCCGAATTTTAATTACATTTTTTTGTTTTATTTAATATATCTGCAACATTTGAGTTCCTTTTGAGTAATTTTGCGGAACCTGGTAAGCTTAGTCATCAGCTGGAAAGGGATTAAGCTTAGGTCATCGCATGCCAACATTTCTAGAATGTTATTGTGTCCCTTCCCGTGACACACACACACACTCTACCTTAGGTTAGGAAAAAAAATGACTTTGGACGCATTTCTGTGCGTTAAGTTTTATAGATAACGTGACAGTTCACCAACTAAACACGTAACTAAAGAATTTCCTAATTCACGTTACAAATATTTAAATTGATTTTTTTTTTTTACTAAGAGATACCTTTGAGGATCATCATTCCTGTTACGTTTTATTGCTTTGCTTGATTAACTCGTTGGGTCTGCACCAGAGGGCAGACTGCCTTTAGGGATGAGAAACACCCCAATGCACAGAAATGTTCTAATTAAAATGTATCGATGTGAATGGCTGGTACTTTTACCTATTCATCTGATCGCCATCTGGATACAATCATTTCTCGGAATAAGATTAACTTGGGTATTTTAAACCAATCACCGGGCAACTTTTTTTTTCCCTCCCTATCTAACGATTTGAGTGACAAAGTTCTGTTTGATTAATTAAGATTATGTGAATTTTCTTTTTTACTTTCCGTGTTTGTTTTTATCGAGTTTATTATTTACAACCTACGTTCCCAGTTTGATAAGAATGGATGGGAAAACTTTTGAAAAAATATATATCGATTTTCTATACAAAGACATGTTAATTAGAATGTTAAAGACATGTTAATTAGAATTAGAATTTATATATGTAGGCTATATTAAAATTATAACAAGAAATCATATCAAAGAAGAAAAATAATATACCATAAGTGGCATTAACATGTTCAAATCATAAGTTTGAAATTAAAGTTATACTCTATATGTATATGCACATAGAGTATAAATTATACACATAATTTATTTATGTGTATAATTTACACATAAATAAATTATGTGTAAATTACACATTAAATTATACACATAGAGTATAATTTAAATAAAATTATACTCTATGAGTAGGCCTACATAAGTTTGAAAGTAAAATTATACTCTATGATTTGAATATGTTTAATGCCACTTTTGGTATATTATCTTTCTTCTTTGATGTAATTTCTTGTTTGATGTAGTTGTATTTACATTAATCATTAATAAAATAACATTTTATCGTCCTTTCGTTTCTTTTTTTTTTTTTATTCGTGTCTCTTTCATTGCATGTTTCATATTCATATATGTATCGCTATTGGATTGCGATTTCGTATAACAGACTTTCAATCGATTTTCGTACAGTAGATCATCAATCGATTAACATCAATTTATTGGATCAGTTTTGAATTTTAGTGTTTTCAGAAAGCGAAAAAAATAACTTTGATAATTCCTTTTATGTTTGATAATTTATTCAGAATCGAGAACTGTCATCCATTTTCATTCATTCTTGCGTTCATTAATTTATAATTTTCATTTGGTCCACAATTTCGATTTTCACGTTTACTTTCACTACATCTTGTGAATTTTGTATCATTTTCATTGATCCGATTTTTGAATCGTTTTCATTCATAGCCAGAGATGACTTTCACTAACGAATTTTCCATTTGCAAGAGGTAATTTCCGATTACAAATCTCCATAATAATAATAATATAGTTATGTTTTTATTAGTGATTTCTATCTTTATTTAAATCGGTTCTGCCACCCTGTACTTTGCTTCAATGCCAATAATTTTAATTAGTCAAACATAAAAAAAATATATATATAAATGTATGTATATATATTATCTCTCGTGTATCCTTTGATCATAACACACAAACAAACTCATAAAAATGACGCCATTTTTATTTTATTTCCGACTTGGAAACGTTCCCAAATGAAAACTAAGAATCCTAAGTATGTCCGGGAGCGGAACATATGAAGAAAATAATGGACAATCTGAAGTTATTTCTGTACTGCATCACTCAGATACGGTGCAGAAACTGGTTACTTAAACCTAGACCTAATTGTTAAATTGTCGGGCCTACACATAAAGAAACATTTCTTTGCTTTTTTTTTTTACTTCTGAATTCTTAAACAACAAACTCTGTTAGTGAACAGGTAGCACAAGAAAGTCATTCATAAGTTAGTCCGTTTTTTTTTTTTTCCTGTATTTCATTTAGGTGCCACACAAGTCATTGGTCCTAGAGACTATCCAAATGCTTTTTGATCGAAAACATGTATGTACAATTAGTTCTGGTTTTACTTCTCTCTACTCACGTGTGTTCATCTAAATGTAATTGCTTTCCGAGTTGGAGAAATTATAGGGTACAATAATAGTGTCAGTGGATATCAAATCGTCTTAGATATACGCTTCAACGCTATCTTTATTTGATGTTATTGATGCTTCAGACTTTTTACTTTTTATTTTGACAGGTTGTATTTTCGTATTTTTTTTTTTTTTCATTCTGCGACTGTAAAATGTGTGTTGGGATTCATAAATCTGTTTTTGCTTAACTCAAAACATAAATAAATACGAGTTTCTCTCCCCTTCTTATTTTAAAAATAAAAAATGGCATTCTTTAACATTCTGCTCCAAAATAGAAATCATGCATATCTTCACTCGTTCCTGGATATACGTATCGTTATCCATTTGCACATGTTTATATAATCCCAAATCTGGTGAAGATTGTTCGTTTTACGAATCGAATTATTTTGGATAAAGTTGACGATGGCGAAACATTTTTTTAACAACAAAATCGCTTTAATAGATACAAAAAAAATGATTAGATATTTTAATCCATAATCTGCTAGATAAAAAATAATAATAATAATAATAAAAATTCTATGATAATTTCGGAACTTGTAAACATGTCGTAAATCTACCAGATTGAGGTTTATCGGGACTGGTAAATTTATACAATTTTGGAACACGCCAATTTTTTTTTTTTTTTTCTTTTTTTCCTTTTTCTCCTCGATACTTAATTGGAAATAGACTATCCATTTATCAATTCCTATAGTGTAGAACATTACTATTCAGAACACAAATTCCCCCCAAGTGATTGTTGGGAGTCAACGAACACTACTTCATATAAGAAGTTGTCATTCGAATTCATGTTCGGATGATAAATGTTTTTCTACATTTGCACGAACACAATGAGCTTCGATATCTTTTTTTAGCTTTTGGTCGATAGGTAAAACGTAATTACATCCAGGATGAAAATACTCAACTTTTACCCAACTTATTTTCTATCCATTAGTCATAGGTTAGATTGTTATTGCAGTTATAATTACAGAAAGAGAGATGTTTAGTCTTTTCCCCTATCCCTTGAGGGTTAAAAGGGGGCTGATAGGGTCTGGTAGGCTGCACCCACGGCTACAGTTACAAAATAATACAAAGAGTTTTGATTCTTTGTTTCTTTAACAATACATAAACCGCTTTTTAAGTAAAGAATTACATTATGCTTAGAATCGTGTGATTATAACTTTTTTTTTTGCTTATAGGTAGTATAGTTGGAGTCTATTTTCTGCAAGAAGAAGAATCTCGATGCAAGTGTACGTATATTCCTATGAGAGTATCTAAAATCGGATAAAATACATCATTTACTTTCATATAATGTCTAGCGCTTCTCGGTGGCTTCTGGCGAGTAAACGTGTAAAAAAAGAAAAACAACAACAAAAAACAAACATCAAAACCATCAAAATAAGAAAAACACATCAACTGAAGAAGTAAAGCAATAACCCGAGTTATATTAATAAACTGATATTATCTTTAATTAAAGGTAGAAAGATAATTTATCGAATTCGGATAATGATAACATGTTGTGCGATACAAAGAAGAAGAGAAGTGACAAATGAAGCGTTATATAATGGCAAATGACTCGATATGCTGTGTGTGGTGCATCTGGCTGTCACACATACCAGGCATCGTTTCCTTTTACTCTCTGCCTGGCTCCTACGTAATCAGATAGTGCAGGAGGACGGTCTTTGCTGTCATTTAATGTACTACTCGAACCATACGAAGCCGACATCTGCAAAATCTGTCTTTCACTCCGACCATAACTGATAGCCATGAAAGTTTCTTTTATAAAAACCACACTAGTTTGGCATTAATAAAACTACGCACTTTTTATTTATTTTTTAGAAAAGTTTGAGATATTTATTAACGGCGATAAGTTTCGTAAGTCGGAATTATTTTACTGGAGACCTACTTGTAAAAATTTTGTGATTAGTCACGTAGTTGGCCGGTGATATGTAGTTTTTGATCCATTTATGTGATGAGTTAGTTTTATGAATTTATGGAAATATGACTTATTTGTTCGGGTCAGTGCGTGATATTTGAACTGGAGAGTAATTTTGTAATAATTGCGCGTACTGCCGAGTAAATTTAGATATGTGAAAAGAGAAATTTTAATAAATTAACCGCTTAGACGAATAGATTAATTGTTAATTACTCCCGCGGGCGAGTAAAAGTTATTTATTAATTATCTTCTGTGGAGAGCGTACTTGATCTCTAAATAGCGTTTAATTTTTACAATTATTACAAAGGAGAATTTTGAAAAATATCCGGTGAAGTCATAAAAAGAAAAAAACAAGAAATCGTCGGACTTTAAACTGTAATGACTTTCCACTTTCTATCCGAGTTAATAACTACAGAAAAAAGAAAGGAAACAAAAAAAAAGAGAACGTAACAAATCCGACTTTTATACTTTAGCAAACATGACGTCAAGACCTCCCACGTGACGTGACGTCATTGGGAGGTACTGATTTTTGAATATTTAAACACACCCTTAAATTAGTGTCCGTTCAATGAGAAGCCCTGTCAGTCGAATACCTCCCAAAGTTTGTACTTTTCGACATGATGACCACTTAATG
>WUQG02414164.1:0-15926 GCA_011317285.2 Androctonus mauritanicus | reverse complement strand
ACGTTACATCGAAAATTATTTACATGAGTTTGGTGATATAGTGACCAGAAAATTTGAACGTTAGACAGAGGATAACGCTAGATCGAAAAACGTTAGATTGAAACATTTTAATGTTATTTTCCCCTATTTTTTGCCGGAATCGGAGAAAAAGAATGTTAGATCGAGGAAAACATTAAATCGACAAACGTTAGATCGAAGTTTTACTGTATACTGATCAATCACGGAATTAACAGATTTTATCATCATCATAATCATGAATGGTCATAAGTCAAAGGCTACCTATATATACAAAACTGAATGCATTCATTTTGGAAAATTGATATTTTAGAAGATCTTATTTGTGCAATTTTAGAATGTTTTTAGAAAAATATAAAAAATTTTTGATTGCATATTTTTATAAAGAAATTTTGAAAAATTTCTTTACAAATATACAATAATTATTAATTTACACATATTATATGTAAAAATAAGATATGCTATAATGAATTAAAAAAATATAAGAATTTAACAATACAATCCCAGATTAAAATATATAAAACATAGCCAAAATTCCAGAGGAAAATAATCTTTTAATTGTAAAAACATTTTTGATCTTAACCTAATGACATTGGGAAAAAAATCAATATTCCTTATTTATAATATCATATATAATAAAGGAATAAGTATGTGAAGTCCATGTTTCTGGGCATGTGCGAACTGGACTGGAACTCCCAAGACCAGAAGTGATGCCATTACTATTTTCTCTCATTTTGAATCATTAATTGCATCTTTTAGAAAATTAAATCCCAATCTCATTATAAATTTTATTTTAAATTATCATAGTTTACTTCCTATTTATGTTTGTACATTTCTTTTTGTTATTCTAACTTCAATTTCTGGCTTTTTTAATCAAAAAATGTTGACTGTTCCTAGGTCTGAAGGTTTAGTTTGCATTCAGCATGCCAAGGCTACATAAACATTACATTCATGGTTGCATTTAAATAATATTTCATTTATTTCAGAAATAATAATTATTTTTATTTTCAGATAATAACTGTAATTATTACCATTCATGATTATTACTTACTTTGATTCATTAGGGACCAAAGTAGTCTTAAATCTGTAAGAGCCAATGCACATGCTTTCTTTATTGTATTTTCATTTTTATTATGGATGACTAGCTATGGTTGTATACAAGAGTTCAATAGCAAAATATCAAATTTGACAGACAAGAAAAAATTTATTTTTTGATATATTTGGACATGTAGTGGCCAATGGTTAACTAGTATATTTATATAAGGATATGCCCATTTAACAGATAAGTTCTTTGAAAAATTATATAATTCACAATCATGTAATTTAAAATGCAATTGTTTACTGCAGAGTACTTTGAATTAATAAGATTTTACTATATTATTGTTTTATTATAAAAAAAACTATCAAATGACATATATATCTAATAAAATTTAATATCTATTATTCTTTTTAGATTTTATGCTGCTTTTCAACAAAAGATCACTAAGTGATAAAAACCTGTAGAACTTATCAAGGACTATAAATACCTGTGATAGATTCGGCTGTTAAATAAATAATAGGAATCAATAGGCTAGGCATTGACTTCTCAAAAAATCTGAAATTATGAAACCTGGTTTTGATTCAGGATATGCCAAGAAGTCCTCTAAAATACTTTCATGTGACTGTTCAGCTAACTTATCAGGGACTTTTACTAAGCAAATTGTCTTTTTTTTTAGTGTATATTATGGCAACAAACATTAATTATTGAAGTAATTTTGTCTTTGTTTATATTATTAGATGTATTTATGTATATTTGAATGAAAAATATACGATTTTTTTATTTAGAAGCTTATTGTAAATTTTTCAATTTAAATTAATTAATAATTTTGTTCCCAGTTTATGATTATATTTCAGGATTACATTACAATTATAAATCAGAAGTATAATCCATATACTAAATTACTGAATAAAGGACATACAAATATAAAAATAAAATCTATCTCATAAAAAAAATTATGGAAAATAAGAAATAATTTTAGAATATTTCTTTCATATTGTACAATATGAAATACCACATAAGTCGAACCTGCATAAATGCAACATTACATTCATGGTTGCATTTAAATAATATTTCATTTATTTCAGAAATTATAATTATTTTTATTTTAAGATAATAAATGTAATTATTACCATTCATGATTATTACTTACTTTGATTCATTATGGACCAAAGTAGTCTTAAATCTGTAAATGTAAATGGATTAACTGCATAAGTCGAAGACCTGTGTAATTATAAAAATGTTATAATTACACAGGTCACACTTATGCGGTACAGACTTATGCGGCACAGGTACAGACTTATGCGGTTAATTCATACAAAAAATTTTCATATAATTTGAAAACTATTAAAGTCCAGCAATGCTTAAATTCAATATATGCAAATAGGTGCATTAGCAAATGGAATGGCCAAATGAAATTTATGAATATATTTTAAGCATTGATAAGAAAATTTATGGCCATAAGTGATATTTTTGCAAAAAAAATTATTTATTGAATTTTTCATTCAAATTTTAGGGAAATTCAGCAAACATTAAAAGACATTTGCATCTGAATATCACTAAAACTGCACATGCTGAAATAGTGTAAGTAGGGGCCCTATTACATTTGTATGTTTTAATTATGTGCAAAAAACATGATCATTAATATTTATGATGTATTGTATTTTTCTGAAATGACTGAAAATTTCAAAAAAAATTTAGACATAAAAATTCTCTTTTTGTTTAAATCAGAATATTTCAATTATTTTTAAATACTGTATTTGCATTCATAAATTTAATAATATATTGATTTTTTGCTACTTTTATTCTGATTATATAGTTTTTTACATTAATTTTTATATTAATCCATGAGAATAATAAAATAAGAAACTGCACAAAAATTATCTTCTACATACAAATATATAAAATCTTCAAACCTATTATTAAAAGTGCAAGCTAATTTGTGATCCAAATAAATAAAAAGAATAAAAAAACACATTAATCAAAATTTCATAGTAAAACAGTAGAGGGTATTAGTTTACAGTAGCAAAAAGTAAAAGATAGGTTTAATAATGTATTTATATAGATAATCTTAATACTGGGATATAATAATATTATATATAATGCTAATCTTGTAGTAACTGATACTAGTAATGGATCCAGAAAAAATGACAGAGTGAGCACCATAATTCAAATAATTATATTGCTAATAATTATATAAATCTGTAGAGATTAAGCACTTATTAGTAGTCAAGAATAATCTCTATAGATTTACATAAACTAAGTTTAAGCAGTTATCATTTTGATATGTCTATTGCTAATAATTTAAACAATATTTGTATATTTGTTTCTTTGTTTCTCTCTAAATGACAGGGGAGCATATACCACAATGCTTTACCCTGAATATGTCTATAACTGATATCATTCAGTATAAAACCAACATTATAAAATAGAGAATTGGAATATTGATCATCAAAAATCTCTAATTAATTAAAGCTAATTATTTTATTAAAATCAATAATTTAGTGCTAAGTTGAAAAAAATATATAAAATCAATTGCCTTTATATTTCTCAACAGTTCTGAGTTAAACTTGAAACTACAAATCAAAAATAACAATAATTTTTTAAATGCAGTATTTATTAAATTATAATGATAATTTAAAAAATATTTTTGAATATCAAAATGTTTTACATAGTCATCTAGGTACAGCTATTTGATATTTATGTTAAATACCATTCTCACTCTGTTAAATATTAGTATAAATAACAATACAGATGTGTTAGAAGAAAGATAAAAAATTATTGGTTAAAAAGATGGCAGATGCCTCTATTCAACAAAATGTGAACAAATTATACAAAAAAGTAAATTTCTTTTAAATATAATGAAAAAATAAACTAAGGAACAAAAATAAATATGTTTTGTTTAAAATACTTGAATATTTTTCATTATAATGAAAATTAATGATTTTATAAAAGGAAAAGAGTAATTTTCTAGACCAAAATTTCAAATTTTTTACACAATCATAGAAAGAATGATAGATAGAAGATATACTGAAAATTTCACAATTTATAAAAGAAAAATGAAAATTTTCAATAAATTTGCAAATATTATCAGCTAGTGGGATAAAAAAATAAAGATCTTGTGCACTGAAAGTGTTAATTGTTTCTACCCACTTATGTGAATAGAAACAATTGAGGATGTTTTGAGTTGAACATTTGGAGATGTGAGTTGAAAATGTGGGATAGTTATGTGAAATTAAAATTAAATAAATTATTTTTATTATTTAATTATTGGAATCAATCAAAACTAAAGAATCAAATAAAAAATTAAAATATCTAGACAATGACTGGCAAATCACTTAAAGAATTATAATTGTACTAAAAATGTCATTATTTTTCACATATTCAAAAACAGATATAAATTTAAAAAATATATTAAAGTAATAAAATTTGACTATTAGTATTTTTGAACTAATATATGATTCACCAGAGATTACATAAGAGGAAGTAATTTAATTATGGGCAATTTATTTTTTAAAATGTTCTTTTTTCCTCCTTTATTCTAGATTCTAATAAGGGACTTTCACGATTTTGTGAATTTGACTGTTGAAAATGCATTAGCACTAATTGATAGAGCAACATAAGAAACTCTAAACAGACAACATTTATTGGCAGACTGCTGATGAGATAAAAGCTATAGATGTTCAAAGTTTACAAAATAAATAGTATTATATCATTTTCAATGGACATAGTATATGTTTAATTACAACTATTGTGTACTACCTTAAGGATGATTGTATGATTCAGAGAAAAATGAGAGGAACAGTAATCACATTTGAAGAAAGATAAAGTTGAACAATTGGATTCATGACATGGTTCACAAGTATTGAAATTGAAGTAGTAATCAATAGTTGTAATAAATGATTCAAGTTTGTTGTCAAGATATTCAGTTTTATATAAAGATTATTGCAATTATATTTTGAAAAATTGGAACTTTAAATTGAAAGTGAGTGAGTTTTTTCAATTTCAATACTAGTGAAACATGTCATGAACCCAATTGTCCATATTTACTTTTCTTCAAATATTACCCACTGTTCCTCTATTTTTGTCTGAACCACATAATCATCTTTAAGGTACACAATAATTGCATTAAACATGTGTGCTGAAAATGATATAATATAGTTATTCTATGAAGTTTGAACATCTATAGCTTTTATTTTGTCAGCAGTCTGCCAATAAATGTTGTCTGAGAAAATTCAAAGGATAACTTGTCATTTGAATTTATTGTCTGATCATTACAGGAGCTATAAGAATTGCTCTTACTGGTGCTCATGAAATTCTTGAGAATTTCTTCCTTGTATTTGTGTAGGTGTATATACACAAACAACTGTATAATTTAATTTTCATATCTTTCCTCTTAATAGTTTGAGCAATATAAGAATTTATTTATGCTCTATTTTGTCTATGCTAATAGGTATAACAATATTTTTTTAATTAGTTCTAGAAAAATGTGAAAAATATTTTAAATTCTATTTTTTAAGATAAAGATTATTTTTAAGAAATAGAAATTTATCTGCTTTCTATTTAAAGTTAATAAACTATTTACTAAAGTCAATGGAAAGTTTCAAGAAAATTCTAACATTATTTAATTCTTTATTAAATGAAAGTTTCCTTCCTCTTATTATCTTTAACTATTTAGGCTATACTTTGAGAGTGATCTACTAGAATATATTTTTACAAAAAATTTCAAACATTTTATTTTTTTCTACATAATAGAATTTGATAAAATTATTGATTTATTTAAAGTAAAAGTTCACATTCAATGTGAAAACAAATATTTTTTAGAAGAATTATAAGTTTATGAGATAATTAATAACTAACATATCTAACACAGAAAGAATTAATATTTATGTAAGACTATTGATTTTATATATATAATGTTTTTTACATTTAATAAAATTTATGCAAATAAAAATAATTATTACTTTTAAATGATTCTAACTTACCCGAAACCTTGATTATAGTATTGTCCATAAGGATACTGCATGCCTTGCATGAACTGACCAGCCTGTACTTGTGGATAACCCTGAGGATACCAATAACCCACTTGCTGATAAGGATAAGTATACTGGGCTGCTATATTCTAAATAAATATAGAAAATTTGTAATATAATAATTGAATATAATATAAAATATTATAAATTTTTCATATATATATATATATTATTTCATAATTTAAAATTGCATTTTAAAAAAGAAAAATAGAATAAAGGATTTACCTGCTGTTGTTGCTGGTTATTAGGATCTCCAGCTTCTTTACCCCATGAACATTTTACAACTTGATTCATTATTTCTGAATTATGAGTACCAACAATTGCATGGGTAGCTGCTTCTTTTGTAGCAAACCTAAATAAGTGAAGTATTTATCATTTCAGAGAGAATTTTATATTAATAAAAGGTTTACAAACAAAATATCTGACACTAGATGGATTAAATTAGAGTATAAAGTTTATTTTAATACAATTACTATAATTATATTTTCATTTGAATAATAATGAAATGTAATAATTAATGCAATTTAGAAATAAATAACACTGCTCTAATGGATGAAAAGTGACTTTATGTCTTTATGATATAACAGTTTATAAAATATTAGAAAGGAAATTAACATAGAATTAATTCAAAATATCTATTCACTAATACAGAAACTTTGTAAAGGGAATCATATTTTTCTAGAGATAAAAAATTTTATAGTGAACTGAATAGAATCCATGTACAATATCATGGAAGAACAGAATAATGAACAAAATCTTAAAGAATTTTTCTGTTCAAAACAAAATTACTTTAAATTGAGATTTTGGTAATACACAAAAGAAATTGCTAACATATACAAATTTTTTATTTTATTTAAAATATGTACAGATATCCCTTGGTTTATGAAGGTAATGGGACCTTAAAAACTGTTTGTTAAATGAAAATTTGTAAATCAGAAATTCATTTCCCATTAATCTCAATGTAAAAAATTCTAATTGGTTTTAGGTCCAAAAAATCATTCCCACTTTCTCTATTAATGTTAAAGCATTCCAAATGATTTAATATAAGTATAATTATATTTATTATAATGCAATAGTTATTAGTCTATGTCTTGCCATTCAGTTTTGAATTTCAGTATTGCTAAATGCCAAACAAACTTCGAACTTACTGGTTAAGCTTAATACAGCAACAAACATGTCAGTCATTGTTATTTTATTTATTATTTAAAAATTACAAAATTTTTCACCAAATACCTGTATTGTTTTAAATTGTAAATTGTCATTTTGCTAAAATATTTGCATAAATAAATCAAATTTTCTGGAAGATAACATTGATATTTTTAATTCTTTGTTAAAAATTCATTAGTTATGGATATTATCATCATAGCTGTTTTAATAAAATTAAGAGAGAAAATAATTCATTTATTTAAAGATATATTGACTTGATTTAGGATGTTCCAACAGAACAACAAATCATCATCATCAGTTCAAATTTATATATGGATAAAAATATATCAGAAATTTATACTTCTGGAAAAATATATAATCATTGTTTTATGAAGATAAATAGTTTTATAGTTGCAAAATCTTTTGAAAAATTCTCTAAGTACATATACAAAAATTCATATTATTGGGATATACCAAACACTGGCTTCAATATCAGATCCTCCAGTGAAAGCAGAAGCAAATTTTATCTTAAAATCAATTGTATATATAATAAATTTGATATGAAAATCTATCTTAAACAATCAGTGAAAAAATAAAAAAAAAAATCATAAAATCAAGATGTTTCTCATCAGTTCAAATCATATAATTGAAGTGATAAACATCCAAATAATGAAAATTTTTCATCAAAACAATTTGATATACTGGTATGTAAGAAAAATTTATTAAAATATTAATTAAAGATCATTTATTATTATTTGGAACAAAATATAATCATTGATTTAAACAAATTTCAGTGGATAATTGATTGACAATGAAAGAGTTTCTTTGTAAAAGTGAAATATTATCAATACAAATCAAAATAGTAATATACATTTAAATAGTCCATTAAATAGAAAATTTGCAAACCAAGGATTCATAAACTGAGGAATATTTGTATATAATTCTTTATCTATAAGAGTGAATGCTTTAACAGCATTTTTTATTTTTATTGTTATATTTTTTATAATACTTTATCAACAAAATAATATATCACATGAAATTATATTAGTTTATTAATTTTAAAATAATTTCCAAACTTCATACTTTCCAATAAATTATATAATAATGAAATTATTGTTTTTCAATGCTATTGCAATGTGCATTTAAGAAACAGAAATTTAAAAATATATATATTTTACAAATATTACTAGAATAACATCTCTACATAGAAAAAATAAATAAATATGTCTAATGCATAAAATAATTGGCAGAGCATGAAAATTTCACTATACTTTTAGTATGGTGCACTAGATTAATAGTCCTCAAATTATTGCCCCCTTACTTGGGGTGCATACCAGATTAAATTTATTATGCACCCTTGGGTCCATAAATTTTCATGGATGTGGGATTTTTTGCTATTCATAACATAGGTCATCTTCAACTTACAACTACTCATACTTCTGACAGTGATATTCACTTATACTTATGGTGGAATTCACGTGTATACCAATCCATGTGCAATGGAATGATGTACCAAAAGCATTGTTTTTATATTTAATTCTTGTTGTTTTGTTATGCTTTTTATAATAAAGTATAATTTCTCAGTAAAGATTTGTAATAGGAAATCTATAAATTTATGGCATTTCTAACTTCTGACCACTCCAACTTATGGACCTCAGAGTTCAAATCAAACCCAATCATAAGTCAAGGATTGCTTGTATATGTCTGTTGTATGGGGTGCATACTTATTATTCTTTATTGATAAAAGGGGTGCATACTAGTTTTCTTTACTAACAAAAGGAGTATACAACTGAAAAAGTTTAGGGAGACTGCTACACTAGATAATGATCTTGAAAATAAATTCTTACACAGATTAAAATAAAAATTCATATTACATAAAAACAATATTTATTTAGAATAGTAAAAATATTCATTTATACTATTCTCATAAAAATGATAAGGATAAAGCATTTTCATCTGCTAATAATGCATTTTGTCTTGTTATTTTTCAGATTATGTAGTACTGGTACTGACAGTTCTGCATGCTAACAAATATGGTATATTTTAATGATATCATCTTGAATTATTTATTCTATTACATTTCCAACAAGTAAAAATGCTTGTGGCATCTAACATATATGATTTAATTATATGTTGGATTATTTTAAATTGAAATTTGAATTAATAAATAGATAAATACTATATGTTTGTTTTTATTTTCTTTTTTCAGATCTAGCATTCTTTTTTAATATTTTTAATTACTGAGGTTAAAATGATAAAATATTTCATAATTCTATATAGATTTAAAAACAGTTAAGCTAATTTAGAAGCAAAAATACATTTATAATTTTCTATCACATAAATTTATTTTTCTAATATAATAGGATAATCGCTATTATTATAAAGTTTGAAATAATTTTATGTACACTATTCCAATCCTACTTGCTATTCTTTGTAATCTCAATAAAACAGCACTATGAGCAAGTCTTATACATCAAAGTTTTTTATTAGTATTAACGTTTTTGGACACCTTTAATTTTATGTAAATGCATCAGCATTTTGATTAACTTAACAATGTTTCACTTATAATAATCACCTTTAATGTAAGCATTAATTTAAAAAAAAATTATTTAATAATTAGTTACATACCTTATAAATGCATATCCTTTATCCTTAAAAACACGAATTTCTTGAATAGGACCAAAAGGTGTAAATGTTTTTTGCATTAGTTCCTCTGAAATAATTAAATTATATATTAAAATTATTATAGAGTAAAATTTATTATACAACAGATCCCAACATATTTGGATAATTTGTACAAAAAATTCTGTGTAAATCAAAAACCACGTAAATCTAATAATGCTTAAATTCAATGTATATGAATGAACATATTAGCATATGGAATGGTCAAATGGAATTTATGAGCCCACTTTAATTATAGATAAGAAAATTTAAGGCCATCAATGATATTTTTTCAAAAATATAAATTGTTTATTAAATTTTTTCATTAATGTTTTATGGAAATTTAAAAGATTTACACATTCATGTATTTCTGAAATCACATAATTTAAAACTATGTAAGTCATGGATTTACTATATAAGGCAATCTTTGTATATTTTAATTATCTCAGTTCTTCAATACATAGGATGCATAGTATAGGTAGGGCCCAACTAACTTTTAACAAAGAATAGTTCTATAATAAACTTAATAAATTATGTAAAATAAATCTAAATAATTTGTTCAAATTGTTTAAAAAAATTAATTTTTTTTACATTTTAAGTAAAAAAAATATTATAGTTATAGATAAGTACAGCAGACTTCTGTACAATGCAGTGGATATATTCTGTGTTATAGGAAATCATGTTATACAAGACATGCATTATCAGAAGATTTTATACAAATTTAAATTTATCTCTGGATTCCAATACTGATCACATATTGCTAATGAGATGTGCATTAGTTTCAAATATCATTTTATTATATGCAGAGTGTTAATTTGTTTTAGAGAAAGTTTCTTTTTAATAAAAGAAAAAACAAAACAGAATACAGCATAAATCTTTTAAGTTTGTTAAATTTCCATAAAACATTAATGAAAAATTCAATAAACAATTTACATTTTTGCAAAAATATCAATATGGCTTTAAATTTTCTTATCTATGGGTAAAGTAGGCTTATAAATTTCATTTGGCCATTCCATTTGTTAATGCCCCATTTGTGTATATCAAATTTTAGCATTGTTGGATTTAGATAGAATTTTTTGGATGAACTAATTGTACAAATTGAAGTACTACTGTAATTAATAAAACTGATAAAAGAATATAATATGCATATAGAATTATTATGTAAAATAAATAAATAAATTTTTTGGAGTTCCTTATATATGCAAAATTTTTAGTGTTTCTCAATTAAATATTGCCATGCATCTGGTAAAAACAACACTATTTTTAACATTAATAATAACATTGTTAATTTAAAAAATAGTATTGTTTAGTTTTTGTTTTTCTATTTTAATGCTCTACGATTGTTTGACAATGTTAAAATCTTATACAGAATAGGCTTTTTCTGCTAATTAAACACTGTTCCTGTTGTATGTGATGTTAAACTTGCATTCTTTTAATCCTTTCCACCAACTTTCTTGTGTATAATAACAATGCACTTATCTTGCTGTATGATATTAATGTTATCGAAAGGGATATTATACACTCCATAAAATATGGCGTGTATAATATCCCTTAAGCTATCTTCCTTTTTCATTTATTATTACTTATAATAGGCTTATATTTCATTTTCATTATTCAATAATTGTAAGGCAACTGTATATCCCAAATATATAATCTCTTTGATCAGTATTAGTTTCAGATCATTTGTTCTAATATTTCAAAGTATACTTTTGTCTTTCTAAAAATCTTGTCATCTTATTCAGTTAGTATCAGAATTTATTTATAGAATAAACATTGTTCTAAATATAGCTTTTTTGTTGATTTAATTTAATAATAAAAATTTTGAAACAACAGATACAATAGAATATCATTTATTTAAACATCTAAACAATGAATAACTGAGGATCATCATTCAGATTAATACAGATGATTTCGGCTGATTTGTGATCCAAAGATGACAAAATATTTTTAAAGAATTTTGTCCATTGATTAATACATTTTCACTATTTGCAATTTTTGCTACACTACTTGCATTGAATAAAGTTTTTAATTACGTGTGCGTGTGCATTGTTTATTTCATAAGATTACTCATCAAAATCTCTTTTAAGTTCATTTTTCTAATGATAGGTTATGATATCTAATATTTAAAAATATCATTTATCCAAAATAGCTTTGGCCTCAACTATTTCAGATAAAAGATCATTTAATATAATTTGTTAAAATTTGAGCAAATTACAATCTTGTAACTATTTTTCAACATTTTAAATTATACCTGTTAATCCTTGAGTTATTCCACCACAATATACTGTACAATTTGTTGGACTTGACTGATTGTAAACTTCATCAAATGTCAGTGGTTTTGCATTTGCTGAAATAATATTAAAATTATATTTAAATAAATCAAATTTTAAAAGTAAAAAAAATATACAAAGAATAAGTATAAAAGAATTTTTTAAATCCTGTTTTCATGAATTTATTGATAATAGTTTAATTTTTAATTTAAACAGACCTCAATTTATATTGTATATAAACATCACATACTTGATAATAGTTGTTGGGTCAAGTCAGCTCAATCTGAAACGCTCAAGTTTTCTCATAAACAGATGATCAAAGATTAAGCTTTTTTGCAAATAAATTTTAGTTCCTTAAAATTCTTTTTAAATTAGTAAATAGTATTTACTGAGCATTGAATAAGTAGTGTGACAAGCAGGTACTGAAAAGAGTGAGATTATGCAATAATGCTAATCCCATTCTATTTATTGCAATAATTTACAATAAATTTTTTAATTTTATTGAAAAGTTGTCATAATTATGTTAATAGTCTTGGAATAATTAATGTTGCAATAAACATCATGATATCAAATCAGTTTCCAGCATTGAGTTAATTCTTCATCATGTGTAGAAATAAGAGAAAGAAAACTATCCTAACAAAATTCTGTATAAAAGCATAACTGAATCTCTAACTTTCTATTCATAAATATCTCTCGATGGGTGAAGAGCAAATAATTTGTGATATTTTATAGTTATGCATTTGTTATGAAACATACTTTAGTTATATGCACTGTTTTAATGTCAAATGGTTATAGTATTTTAATTGTTAAAACTCATTGGGAAGAATTTTAATTATTCTGGCTTTTTTTAATCATTATAGTAATATTTTATATAACATATATTGGCTTTTTACACAAGTTACAGTTTTTTACACTATTTTTATGAATCAAATTTTTACAATTATATTTTTAGATGGATTGTTGCTGTTAATTCTTGTTTTATTTAGTTTTATTAAATACTCTATTACATAATGTTTTTAAATATTAGTAGTTAATATTTGTCAGTCTTGTTTGTTTTTACAAGTGTCTTTAACTTACTGATTGTTTATTTGAATATTGCATTTGACACAGTTTAATCTAGATGATCCCTGTATTAAAAACAAAAATAAACTATACATCATGCCTTAGTTACAATAATTGGTAATTAATAAACTTTGATGTGCCATGAATTAATAAATAATATTTATCAAAAAAACTTGGGTAACTTGAGCTTTCCTTTTAAATTTATTTATATATAGGTAACATATTGTTACTATATATAACAGAAATGTATGTATTAAATTAAATGTACTATGAGTATCTGACAGAAATGTTTGAACAATGACAAACCTTTAATGAATGAATGTCATAAGAAAAGTGATATTCACTAATTATCACTACTAGCTATATATAAGTAATCTTTGCCTTGCCATCAACTTACAACCATTCTTACAACAGTGATATAATCAGTAAATTTTTGATTGGTCAATGCATCATATGTTTAAGAGTCTATATGCAATGGTATGATGTATCAAAATTAAATAAAAGTAAACAATAAGCCAAATAAGTAAGATAAATCATTTATTCAAAAATATTTTCGGCTATCCATGTAGCTTGCCTCAGTTCAAAGAAGGTTCTTTGATTTCTCCAGATGAGGAAGGATGAAGAGAAACTTCTTTGATCTATATTTCAACTGAGGCGGGCTACGTGGATAGCTGAAAACATTTCTCAATAAACAATTTATCTTATTTATTTAGCTTATTGTTTACTTTTAGTCAATATTTAAAGTAAGAAATATAGTATAAAAATTAGCTTTTTTCATGCCTGGTTCCTGTAGTTTTGTGTTATAGGAAGAATTATCATTATAAATGCTATTTTTTATATAAGTGAGATTTTATTAATATTTTTTTTATTTCCCTATTTCAAATATGCATAAAATATTGCAATACTGTAGTATATTTCTTAGTAGCCTATAATAGCCAAACATATAGATAAAATACTTTTTGTTGTTTCATCAAGCAAAATTTACATATTCTATTAGTATAGATTCTACTATTAGAAGTTTTTCTAAAATCAGATTATAAAAATAAGGATGATCTTATAATCAGATTAACATGATATATAAATATGTTTTTGTTTTACAAAGAATCAATTTTATAAATTTTCTGTTTTAATGAATTGTTTGAATTAGTATTTTAATATTTATAAAAACATTTTATCATCAAGCAATTAATCTACTAGGATATGTTTAAAACATGATTATATGCAGGTTCTACATAATTTTCAATCTCTAATGGATTGTAATAAATTTTCAGTAAAAAATTTTCAAATTATTTTATTAAAAAAATTCCATTATTCGAGCATTTTATTACCAATTTCATCATATAATTAATTAATTTCTTTTGGATTTTTTTCCTTTAATCTCTTTACCAATTAGGTCAGATAAACTTTTCTTTATTAAACTGGCAACTTATATTACTATACTTAATATTAAGATATATAACATTAATTACTGTATGCTAATGATAAATATAATCCATCTAATTATTATACTGTTCAAATTCCTTTTTCAGCAAATAGAATAAATATTGATATAAGATAATAATTGATTATTACTATTGATAAAATACAATATTTTTATATTAGATATCACATTTCATTGATAGTAATAATCATTTAATAAAATTTTTAAAAAATCTACTATTATGTAAATTTGGGTAATATGACTCCAATTAATGAAGTATTGGGAAACAATTGTGATAAATCTAACTAATTTAATTTTTTTAAATGAGGGCATTTTTTTGTTTTATAATAATCTTTTAATAAAATAATTATCATAATAAAAGTTACAATTATTATTTTCACACACAAACATTGAAATTTTTACAGATGTATTTATAATTTCCAAAAATATTTATTTATTTTTGTGAATAATTTATCAATAAAAAATAATGAATTATAAATAAGTTTATTTTGGCATATTTGATGAAAATTTCATGTTTTTAAATAAAAAATAAATAAAGTTACAAGATTTAGTTTGTTTAAGTTAAAAATCCATTAGTTTTAAATTTGAAAACTATTTGCCATATAGCATGCAGCAAATTCAAAATCAGTTATCAAGGAACAGGTTAAATAGAATATATCATATTACATTATAGATTATTGTTTTTATTTTAATACTTTTGGAATATTTAAATGTATTGATAAAAATGTAAGCTTTACAAATTCCATAAACCAATTAGAAATTTTTATATTAAAATTTATAGCCTTAAAAAATTTCCAATATTTTTAATTTTATTTTATATATTAACATGCTTAGTAAAATCTATGTACTGTATATAAAATGCTTACAAACTATGTATAATATATATATGCATTTATGCAAATTTGAAATAATCTGAATCCCAAAACTTATGGACTCAAATTCCAAGTCCCATTCCTTAGAAACTATCTGATGGTCTGAACCAGTGCTATTGATTACTATTCTGATCAGTCTGCCATTCTTTAATGCAAGCAGCCTATGGCAAGGGTCTCAATTCACCCACTTAATAATCAACAGACTGAAAAATAGTGTTATTTTTTGGAAAAAAAAAGATATAACAATCATGCTGCCATAAATATTTGTGTCACTTGAAGAGATACGACTTATCTATTCCTATCTTAAGTAGGCTTATACAGGGTGTTCACTATCTCCTTCAAAAAACTACACTACGATGTAGATGACATTCAGGCGATTAAAATGATATA
>WUQG02414153.1:0-15927 GCA_011317285.2 Androctonus mauritanicus | reverse complement strand
AAAAAAAAAAAAAAAAATATATATATATATATATATATATATATATATATATATATATAATAATAATAATAATAATAATTCGCATATATCTGGACGTTGTTAAGTTCTCGGTATAACGAATAAAAGTTTTATAACGAGAAAGTTTTCTCTGACATATGGCACTCATTAAATCGAATTTTACCGTATATGTCCGACTTACTAGAATAATTAATAAGACTGACTACTGATTTGACATTACTAGACGTGAAACGAAAAATTAGAAATTGAAATTTAATAGAAGAAAGGAAACATTGCAATCTACTTGGAACAGCAGTGAAAGTAGATTGCAATGTTTCCTTTGCAATCTACTTTCACTTTTCATTTTTACTCACATGAAATTACTAAGAAAACTAAATTTATTAGAATTTTTAAAATCGCGTTCAAAGAATATTATTTCACATCTAAAAATGATCGATTTCGCATTTACAGTAGGCTTTATCGCAATAATATATAAATTTCATATTTAGAATGTATTTCGCATTTTGTTTGCAGATTCGTAATCAATAAAAAACTAATTAATCGAGGATTAAAAATGAAAATATAGAAGTTTAGTATATGTAATCTGTGAGCATTTGGCATTTTATCGCTATTGCGAAAAATCACTACCCCGGCCTATATGTTACTGTTGCTGTAACACAGCGCCATCTCGTGTCAATAATAAAAATTTTAAAAATCTTAATATTATACAGTAAATCTATTGGATAATCATATCATTCATCACTCTCTCATCTTTATCTCAAGGTAACATTAGAAGAGTGAATATCGCCATTTTTAAACGGATGAATCTTCAAGTTTCATTATTGTTATTTAAAATTCGATTTTAATGGCTTGATCACATTTTTAAAGTTTATACAAATCAAATAATTCAAAAATTATTCGGGTGAAATATTTGAAATATGAACGTCCGCCATTTTTAAAAGTTGCAGCTAAATAAAATGCAGTATTGAGGTAATCTTTAACTGTACTATATACCAGCTTTCATGATAATCTGCTAATCAGTTCAAAAGTTATTAGTGAAGACAGACAGAAATTCGAATAAACAACAGTTGATGGTGATCTCATAAACCTTCTTTTCCTATTTTCAGGAAAGTAGTTAAAAAGTAAAATTGAACAATTATAAACGAAAATAAACTTAAGTAAAAATATGATATGGTAATCTAATAAAACATAAATATATCAAAATAAAATATACCATGACTCCATCAGTATAATCTTTATTTTAACTCTAGAAATCGTTTATCATACTCATCAGTTTTGTATATTTGCTGTTTACAAATTTTATTGAGCAATTCCTTTTCTTATAAAAAAGTTTATTACGTCCCCTCTTTTCTAAAATAATACATACAAATATATATTAGAATATCGGTATATAAAATCTATGATAATTTGCATTTATAAAAGGATCATTTTCGAAAGCACTCATTAATTTTCATTATTTCTTCACACCACTTTGGAAAGCCTTTCTATAACAATGCTGCAGAGTTCTTTATTTTTTTAATGTCATTATTCTTTAACTAATGATTGTAGAAAATGAAATCGTTCTTGCTTTTCGTATATTACAACTAATTTTGATTCTAGTGAAGGCATTGTTTTATTTATACTAGCAGTTTAGTTTTCTCAATTCATTGACATCATCAATCATCAATGACATAGAAAACAATTTCGAATAATAGACAATAATAATCAAATTTAAGCAATTTAGATAAGAAAATTGGAAAAAAAAATTAAACTTAGCGCAGCAGCTGGCATGAATATTAAAAATAATTTCAAACAACAAAACAATTTGGCCTAATAAAATTTAACTTGAATGAAAATTGTAATTTTATAATATAAATTTAATAGTTTTTATTAAAATTGATATATCAAAATGATAAGAAAATAAAGTAAGCATACAAGATTACAGTATACAGCATATGTTACTGTATTATTTTATTTATTATGGCTAAAACAAATGGCATGCGAAGGAAATTTTTAACTTTAACGAATCTATTATACCATCTATTTGAGACTGCTGTTTATTTTATTTGATTTATTAATAATAGATTTTTAATTCAAATTCTATAACAGAAAATTTGATTTTTTATTAAAATTGCAGTATCGTTTGTATGAAACATAAATTATAACTAAAGCTAAAAACAAAATTAGTTATACTATACAATATTATATAGTATAATTAATTTTGTTAAAGTACCATATTGGACAGCATTCGAATACTTTTGATAGACAAGGATACGTGAGCAAGCATAACGTTAGAAAATTGAATGTCCGCCATTTTTAAACAAATGAATCCATAGTGTTAATTATTATTGCTTAAAATTCGACTTTAATGGCCTGATTATCTTTTTAAAATTTATATAAATCATTTAATAGTTCAAAAGTTATTAGAGTAAAATTTCTGAAGTTTGAACATTCGCCACTTTTAAACAATTTCCAGTTAGAGAGTTAAATGGTGCAATGTTGAGATGATCTCTAATTAATTAACTGTACATCATCACCAGCTTTCATGATAATCTACTAATTAGTTTAAAAGTTATTAATGGAGTTAGACAGAAATTCGAACAAACAAAACCTGATGGTGATCTCATAGGCCTCCTTTTCCTTCTTTCTAGAAAGTAGGCTAAAAATAAAAATTAAACAATTATAAACGAAAATAAACTTAAATAAAAATACAATAGAAAATAGAACATATTCTGAAACAGTTATCGAGATTACGGTAGAATACTCAAAAATTTAACTTAATTCAAAAATTTTATTTTTGTTAACCTGGAATTAACATTGTAGAGTTAAAAATGAATATAGAAAATCACCAAGCAAACAAATATTACATTTTTTTATTTAATAATAAATTTTAACATGATATTTGATTCTATATATGTAAATGAATGCGATAATTTTGGAAAATGGTTTTAGAATTAGATCTTACTTGTGCAGTTTCAGAACATTTTGAGAAAAATATCGAACGATTTTAGAAGAGTCTCTTTATAGATGTACAATAATTGCTAATTTGCATTCTCTGTGTTAAAGATAACGTATATTATCATGAATTTTAAAAAATAAGGATTTACTCACTTTGCAAATAATTCCTTTGAAAAATTAACATAATTCGAAATCATGTAATTTAAAGTCCGATTTTTTAGACTCGCGTATTATACTTCGAATTAACGACGTTTTACCAGTATTTGAACGAGATCGAATTAGGTCGGTTGCAATTGAAGTATGCACTTTCAACTGGGTTCAATTCTCGGATCCCACACCTCCAAAGTTTTTCAGGTGGATTCCAGGTCCGATCTATTAACCTTGAAATATTCATTGTAATGACAATTAAAGATTGCATAATTTTTAGCTGGGATTATGGTTTACTTCGAATTAACGAATACAATACTTTGAATTAATCGCTATCGAATTTTACTGTGTACACTATATATAAGTGCAAACATGTATAAAACTGGTGCATCATTTATTAGAGGAAAATATTTATTATTATTTAAAATTTTGCACCGTTTATTAGTTGTAACTGTTTATCTGTGTGATTTCAACATTACTTAAACTCAATTCACCTATTGTTGTATATTTATTATAACCAGTAAAGATATATGTATCGTTGAATCCCAGACAGGAGCATAATTATTTGAGTGCTAAAGGAAATAAATAAATGCATAGTCTAGTTTACAGATTTCTAATTTTATCTTAATCGTTTGTCTATTATACCCACATATATAAAAATATTTTAAAGATTATGTCATCACCTATTTCAATTATTGGGTAAGTAGTTATTTAGATCGACAGGCAAAAATGTTTCGGGGTCAATTGAAGGAAGAGATGAGAAATGCTGATATTTTGCCAATAAAACAAATAATAATTTATAATATCTCTTAAGTCTAATATTAAATAAAATCAATGATTATCTCGTATATTAAATCGAAAAAAATATATTATTATTTTAATCGTATTTATTTATTTTCATTAAAGTACTGTATTATTAAAATATATTAAGATAAAATCTAAATGAAAACATATTTTATTATTCAATATAGTATTTCATTAATTATGATAATTTTCTTGGAGCATCCACATGTCTGACCTGATTTGTGTAGTCTGCGGATTTTGAATGCAATAAAAAATTTAAGTGATTTTATCATAATTATTTGCTAACTTTTTAAATTGTTTTACATTATTTAAATATCATAACTTATTTCTTTGTTTTAAAGCTTTATATAAGTTTATACTTTCATAACTTATTATATATAACCCATGAAGTTTTAACTATAGAACCTCTGTGTATAGAACTCTGTTGTTTTAACTAATATCCAGAGCCATCTATTATTACACTGATGAATTATTAGAACTAGAAATGAAAATGAATTTCTTACCATTACCTCGACGAATTTATAATAAATACTTATAATATTATGCTATTATGCTTCGAAAAATACATCAACTCAGATTCTAACAGTCACGATTAACACTTATCGGAGGACATAGCAAGACCATAATTTTGAGAAAGAAAATCAGTCATATTGAGAGTCAGATTATTTTATCTTAAAATTAAAAATTTTTAAATGTAATTTTCTTTTTTAAGTAATATAACATTTCACAGCAATGAAGAGGTAAAACAAGCCGTTTGAACTTTCATTTATATGCAGAGCATGGATTTTTTACCAGGGGTTTCCTCAATCTTTATAAGCAGTATAAGATAAGTGTATTAATATCAATGGCGACGATGCTGAAATATAATATGAAAAATGTCTTTTCCTATTCATAATGTATTTGGTTTCCAGAATAAAACTATCTACTGATAGTAGACTCGCAAAAATATCCCTTGTACTTATGCTATTTCTATAGATTCCTTTAAGCATATCGATTAAAAACAATTTTTGAGATATTTTGCAATAGTGAATTAATAATCATGAAAGAAAATCGCAACTTGATAAAAGAAAGTGGTATTGAATATAATTCTAAATTCATGAAAAATTGAATTTAAATTAAATTAAAATATGTCCAATATGCGAATAAAGTTGACTAATATATATCAAAGTTGACTAATATATATCATGTTAGGCTAAATATTCATCATTTATCACAATTTTATATTATTAATACTGTATTCTAATTTTTATGATTTATACAGATTCAGTAAGATCTGGAAAATAATTTATTCATAGTGCGATTCCTTGAGGAAAAATAAAAGGAAAAGTCGAGCCATTTTTCGATTCAGGCTGTAATTTTCATGTAAAATAGTATAAAGTTTTGTGACTTCATATTTTGTGATTTCCATTAATCAAATGCATCAATTTATAAAATAATAATAATAATAGATTGAAGATGCAATTTATCATTGATTTTCTTAATACTGTTATTATTTTGTTTTTATTTTAAAAATATATTTTTGAATAAATATTCACTTATTGAAAGAAATCAGTTTCCACTAGAATAGATATTTACAATATTTCTACAAATAAACTAGTAACAATACTAATAAAAGCAATGGCCTACTGGTATTTTCGATCCCTAGTCTTACCTCAATCTGCGTAAATTGAAATATTAGATCAAGAGAAAGCACAAAATCACAAAACTTTTATATTGAAAACTATAGTCCGCATCAAAATATAGCTCAGGATTTCATTTTATTTTATGCAAGGAATTATTTTCTAGATCTTACTATACATGGTGTATATTTCAGATATAAATCTATAGATGAAATGTTTAAAAATTAAATGCTCTTGCAGAAAAAAATCAATGAAAAAATTAATACTTTTATATTTTATTTTTATTTATCCAGAATTGAATTTTAAAATAAAAGTATTTTTAATTAAATCTAGCCTGAGCTATTTTCCTTAAATTGTATAAAAAAAATATTTTTAAAATTTAGTATTATTTCAAAAATTATGAAAACAATTGAAATAAGTTACTAAAGACCTATTATCATATTTAAAAAAATATTTAAATGTTTTTTAATCGGAAATAGTTATTTGGGGTAAATTGTTATTTACTTTAAAATCTTTTTTTTTAAAGGAAAAAAATGACTAAACGTAACAAGTAGGAAGAGAAGTTTGAAGGAATTCAGGATAATTTGATACTAGTTGCACATAATGATGTGTTATTTTTGCTAGATTCCTCACGTGAAAGTAACGGAATCTGAATTGCTGAAAAATAAATTTAAGAGGTGTTTTGCATAACAGTTTGAATATTCTTCATGAATTAATTATACTTTTAATTAATATAAATATATGCGGTAAATTATGTACAGTATTGAAACTGTTTTAAAACATGATTATATTTTATACTACGTAGCTTGTTAATCGATTCTTCCATGCAAATATCTTGAAACTTTTTGATGTTTATATATACATTTATAAATAAATTATACATATTAAATGATAATTATAATTTTTATTGAAAATAAGGGGAAATTTTTATGAACTGAAATTCGAAAAACTCAAAACATAATTTTTTTTTTTTTTTTTTTTAATATTTAGATTTGATAAAAATCTTAGTTTCTGATTTTGATTTTACAAAAATTGATTAATGTGCAGTGAATGTTTTTCATTCATTTCCATTTTTGAGAACAGTAATACGATTTTCATGTAAATAATTATAATAATTATGTTTTAAATAATTTTTTTTAATTACCAGGAAAATTGATTTTATTAAAGAAAAAATTGTCATATTGACATTTATATGAGATGAGATTCTTAACTAAAATGTTTTAATCGGATTCGACAAAAAATTGTTGATAAGCGCGATAAATTGCTGAACGAGAAGTTATATTTATCGCACCAGAAATGTCTATTTTCTATATTTACGCAATGACCAACAAGATTACTTCACAGATCAGTAGTTTAGCTAAACAACGGCATGCCTCAATAGTGCTAAGGTACAAAAAGTATTGTTGCTCAAATGAGAATGAATTTCAACATCTATATAAAAGGTGTAATATAGGCTAATATGTCATTGATCTTTCTGACTCCTTTTCTAAAAAGAATTAAACTCTAATTAAAATTTTATAGCTTAAAAACTTTTTCAGAATAAAGGAAAATGACAATTGTATTAAATTATTTCATTAAAAATTTAATTTTGATTAAGAAATTTATAATTTAAGATTTGCGAAGAGCTAAATTTCCATTAAAAAATGGCTCCGAGGCAAACTTGAAATCGAGGACAACAATTTAAAGGTTGTTGAATTAAATTACATAACATTGATCCCATTCCAGTTTCTATTTTTTTTTTTTTCTTTCATAAATGTTACTATATGGCAACAGTTTTATTTAAAGGTAATAGTATTAGCAAGTATTTCTTTTATTTATTAACAGATAGCAGACTGTTACAGTGATTATAAGTACATGTTGTAATATTTAATGTAAAGAAAATGATTGATCTCTCTAACATTGGTTAATTTTTTTCTCTTATGTATATAAGAGAAACTGATAAGTTAACAAAAATTTATATGTTAACAGAAATAAAGAATCAGGAAAAATTGAGAATAAAATAAGTTTACCTCTAGGTACGGTATGTACTGGCAAACATATGAACTCGAGTAGGTCAGCATAGTTGACGTTTTCAAGGCAGGATACGTCGCTCCAGGCAGTTTTCACAAATCAGGTCAACAACTCTGCTCAACGTTAACACACACTGCCGGCAAAAGCTACAGAACATTTGTCGTTCGGTGGATTACTTTGTGCTTCCGTAGAATATTCAAAATGATTTTGAATGTTATTTGATTTGTTGTTCAACAGGATGAATTGGACGTACTTATTGGGTGAAATTAATTTCTTTAATTTATCGAATAAATGCATAAAAGCTGCAATGTGTAGTATATGATATACGGTATACTATAGGATATCGGAAATTTTATCAGAATCGCAGGATAATTCAGGTATGTTTTATCCAGATATATTTCGCATTATAATAGGAACTTATATAAATAGGTAATTTATTTAATTTAATTAAAATGATGAAAAAATTTTGCTTATTTAATAAAGTTAAAATTTATCATCTTTCTCATGGTATTTATAACAGAAGTATCTTTTATGTATTAATAATACATAAGTCAATTTCTAAAATAGCTAAAACAGTTTATATAATATTGTTAAAAATTATATACAGTAATCCTAATTATCTCAGATCAATAAAATTACTGTTCGGCGATCAATTATTTATGTCAATACAGGATAAATTAGCCTATATACAGATGTAAAAAAGTAAATAACTAGAACACAGATCCGGTTCTAATAATTCTCATCTAATACTGTTTGCATTTTAAACATATTAGAACTAAGTTATAAATTTTTAATAATTAATTAATATCTAAATTAATTTAACATATATTTGATTTTGTATTAAAAATTAAACTCATCGCTTTTTTATGGTAATATTTATGTGTAATACGTTACGAATGTGGAAAATAATTTTTAACAATTTTAGAAAAAAATAGTATTGTATTTTATATACTATTGTGAATGATTTTGTACTGATTAATTTTTTTAATTAAGAATTAACATTTGGGGCACTTATTTGGTTCACAAATTCAAAATTTACTACAATAGAATTTCAGTTTTAAGGCAGCATTCTTATGACTAATTTTTGACAACTCATTGTTTCATATTTCTGGATTTCAACTAATAAAGGAGATCTTAAGCTAGAGTTTAAACAGTGAATATCTTAAATAAACTTGCGAACTAAACGCCTCATTTAATAACATACATTACTGTATATAACTTAAATTTCGTAGTAACATTCGCTCAAAATGAGATTCCTTATTTATTTTCATTCATCGAGGTGTATCTTTTAACATGTCACTTGAAATCACCCATCCACAGAACGATGAGAATGGTTTGTATAAAGTCACACAACCAAATAATGAAATTGTAATGAAGCCTTATTATTTGTGTATATATACGACTCATTAAATTTAAATTTTTTAATACTTAAGAAAAATTTATTATTTCGAAAACAAATTTTCATTTAATTTGTTTTCTCTTTTAGAAATGTAATGAAAAAAAAATCTGATTTTTTTCAGTCCTTTATACATTCCACTTAGTATCATTAAAATTGTTTAAAAATTATGAAAATTGTTTCCTGTCGATTCGCTTCGAGTTTTATCTTCGTTCTAATAATTTTGGAAATGTTCACGCTTCAATTTTTTATCTGTTAAAATTAATTTCTCATGACGATTTCTTGTCAGTCATCATTGATAAATGTCTACTAGTATAGAATATAAACGAAAAATTATAAATCGCTGACATGATTTAAACTTAATGCTTTTAAAAAACAAGAGGAAATAAATGTTTCTATCGATATTATTTTGATATTGATCAAGAAAAAAAAGTATAAAATAATTAAATAAAATTCTACTTCCTAAAAGCGATAATTGGTTTAATTAAAAAAATTAACTTAATTAATTTGTTTTTATATATTATAAAATAATCATTTTTACGATAGTTTTAATGGTAATGATAATAAAATATTTAAAATTTAATTATGTGAATTTTTAACACTTAATAGATATTAAAAATTCGAAACTTTAAAATATTTTGTCGTAATTTATAAGGAACTTTGCATTTAACCTAAATATTTCAACCTAATTTAAAAGTAATATTCTAGTTATAATATTTAAAAAAAATAACGTTAACATATTAGATTGTATTTCTTTAAATATAGTTATCAGCTAGATACAGAAACTCTGGATACATTTTCAATAAAATTGTTTAGCAATAAGTTAAATAAAAATACAATAATTAATTAATTAGTAAAGTATTGTTGTTATACCGATTTTATTTTGATTAAGTAATATGTATTAAGAAGTGTTAATGATATTATTGGAATTTTTGATAATCTTTCAACATTATTTGAAATTTTTCCTATTCGGAAAAAAAATAAATAAATATTGCACCAGGTAATATAAATATTCTAATACAACACATAAAGGAAGATGAATGAAAAAAGGATGGCGATTATCCTAGTTTTAATTCGGATATCGTAATGAATTGTTTCATTATAAACATTACAATATTTAGAATCAATATAAAACAGTATTATATTAGTATAGAAAACATTAATATTAATAAACTTTGTACGATTAAAAGATTATTTTTATTCGATCATTGTTGTACTGAAGGGCAAGTTCAAAAAATAATATTTATCGAGTAAAAAGTTTTTCTTATATTTTATAACTTAAACTTTATATTAATGTATACATTGGATTGCATATGTACTTTTTTCCCTTTATTTTAAAATTTAAAAATGCATATCTACTGTAAAAATAAAAATTAAATTTGAAATAAGTTACTAAAGAATACTGTGTGTTAATTCGTTTGGTTTGATTTTATTTTAGCTTGTTAGTCTATATTATACATGTATTCAAATTGTATTGAATTTTATTGCAATATATTTTTCAATATGATATATATTATTGTTAATTCACAATAATATACATTAACAATAATATGATGTAATTTAATGATATTCATAAAAATTATTAATAGATTATATGAGGTATATTAAAATTTTTAGTTAGGATTTTATTATCTTCTTGAAAATAGCATGTAAAATATAACATACATTTTCAAAATTTTTTTACTAAAACATTAAAAATAAAAAGACTATATTTTTATTTACCGTATTTATATAAACAGTTTTGAGACCGGATGCGACCTCTGAATCGTGTGCTAAATACTATTAACAATTGAATATACATGGTGATATTTTATTATATTTCATTAATGCTTTTTATGTCACTGTTTCAGGTTTCTTTTTTTCATTGTTTGGATAACAGTATTTTTGTATTATATTATTATATCAGTCTTTCTATATCTGTTTAAAATATTGTATTTATGTAAAGTAGTTATTTCAGCTTTTTTTTAATGAAGTGTTGGCTTTAAAATAGTTGTAGGAATAATTTTGTAAGAAATTTAAAATTCAATTTTCAAAATTTGCATTAAAATTATATACAAAATTCATTATTTTGTATATCAGTTTTTCTAATTAAAAATCGTTCAGCTAAACTATATTAATGTTAATAGCAATTTATTAAGCTGAATTAATATTTTTCATATCGCAAGAAAGTGCACAATATATGGAATAATATCAATTATTTAGTTTTAAATATATTTCAAAAAATATATAATTTTATCTTAATTTATTTTCATGTATAAATGACAAATGACAACAGTAATATAAAGTATTTACTATAATTTACATCGAATAATTCGCATATTTTCTAGCTATGAATAGCTTATAATGAGATACCGATTTTCTATTATCGTCATGAGCTATTGTTTGACCATTATTGAAATAAAAATAAATAAATAAATAAATAATAATCCAATTGAAAGCCATTTATTTTCATAGATGAGATCATTGATGAGATGAGTATGCATGTGATCAAGCAGTTTTATTTATAAAAACATTTCCGATTGAATTAAAGTTCCATTTTCTTATCTCAGTTATTCTGTATCCTTAACTGATCAATGTTTGTAAATATTGTACTGTATTGTCAAATTGTCTGGTATTGTCAAATTATATTGTCAATTAATAAAATTATTTGGCACTGTTTATATTTTAACGTTTCTAAAATCATAAATATTACACAAGTTTTTGATATAATAATGTTAAATTTTACATTCCTTCAAAAAGTAACGTTTTAACACAAAAACAAAAAAATTGCGTAATATTTAAGCCCCTACTGATTTCATACACGTCAAAATATACAATATATACTGTATTTTAATTTTTAATAATTATTAATTATTAAATTTAAATAATGATCAAACAATGTTTATATTTATATTGTTTGATCATTATTGAAATTAATAACAAAAAAATATTCTAGTTGAAAATCTTAATTTCCCACTTTGCCGATAACATATAGGATTGATATACTGTAGCTTTAATATTACTACAGTGAAATTAGTCTTGTATAGAATGTCTAAGTGTTCTATATAATGCCCAAAACTTCAAGATAATATATAAAATAAAACCATCTGTATATATTTCCTAGGTATTCTGTAAATTACCGAGTTTATTTTAGGTACCTTGTGCAGCGAAGAAGCTATATCGCTACTATTGATCAACCTATTAATTGAATGATAAACATCGTTCTGGTCATTCTTGATGTCCAGAACGACGTCTGTCGGTTGGGCACGACACAAGGGTTGTTAAAATAACTTTGTCAGATCGCAGTTTTCTATATACAAGAAATTCTATTGGCATTGGAAGACATCACAATGGATAAACAAATCTTACTAAGATCAGTTGCAACAAGTGGCATTCCTAGCATTAGTGTTACTCTGTGCTATAATTCATGACGTCACCCCTTCTCCCTCAATATTATATAAAATGTTTGGTCGTTAGACCAATATTTTGTATAATATTATAATAAATGATATAAACACTCTTAAAATTCAATTATACACCATAGAAGTTCAATGCAAAACAAATAATCAATAATAAACTATAATATTAACAATATCACTCAAATGATACTATTATATTAATTTTTTACATAATGCTTTCTCTATGTTACGTAAAATATGAAATTTACGTAGCACAAGTTAAATCTATTACTATATTCATGTGACTAACAATATTATCCTCCACAAGTTTCTCAACAAACAAGAAATGACTATTTTAAAAAGGGCTTAGTTGTAAATGTTTTAATTAGCAAAAATGTAAATGTAATTTTTTAAAATACGCTTTAAAAACATTGACTGTCACCCGGTGGGGGTCGCAACCCCCGCATTCCCTAGTGACGCTACTGGTTACAACACAACAATCTGCGGAAATTGGACAAGAATTTGATAAGTTTATATATAAAGACAAAGTGTTAACTAAGAAATGTTTTTATAGAAAAATGCGCTTTCTAAGAATAATATTCTTTCTAAGAATCACTTTCTATGAATGTTTTTGTATTAAGAAATTCACTTGCATAATAATTGCAATTCTTAGAAATTCAAAATGTCATTCAATTTCAGATTGATACAATGAATAGAAGACTAAAATGTCATATCACTGATGCAATGTTCATCAAAATATTTTTATTTAGTTTAAATTTCCATATGCTTGTTCGTTAATAAAATTTTCTCATCTCTGTTTTCTATGATTCTTTTAGTTAATTTGGATTTCACGGATTTCAATTCACTAATAAAGCCGTCCCTTATTATCTATTATATTATGCTTTTTCAAAACAATACTAGACACTCTATAGAAGACCTTAGTTTCACATTTTGCCAATGACATATATTGTATATATATTTCCGCTCCTGTAATCTTCAGCTGCTAATCCAAGGATGCTAACCACATGGATTAGATTCAGGAATACTTCTCTATACGTTTACTATGAAACGTTTTCAAGTGAACTATTATATTAGAAATATATTTTTCTTGCATATTAATAAAAAAATCCGTAAATAGCTGTCGAAAATTAAGGAATAAGCTTTAAAGAGTGTGTTTAAACAGAAATCGTAAATCATTCATAGCGAAATAATAAAAGTGTACTTTTTTTTAAGTAAACCACTAAAAATATCGCGCCATCTATCGACAACAATATCAATTTTTTTTTTTTAAATTTTTTTGAGTTGTTAAAATAAAAAAAAATTATGGGATTTTTTAATATTTGCCTTTGGTTATGACGTAAATGCTAATTCTGTACCAGACTGAAGTTTATACACCCAGTCAGGGCCTGATCTAGCTATTTAGCCGCTCCGGGCAAAAATATTTGCCGCCCTTTACAATGACACCTTATAAGTTATGAGCATGTTATTCCAGAGATGGGGTCTGGTGCAATTTTTAACCGACTTAAAAAAAAGAAGCTATCATTTCGACTCGTATGTATGTAATATTGTTGGAATTGTATAATATTCACATATGTTAGTCTACTTGGGCAGATGAACCCCAAATACCCCCATAGTCTACTTGGGCAGATGAATACCAAATTTCATGAGTTTATGTATGTATGTATGTTTGTCCAAGAATTTCTCAGAAACTACTGATTGGATTAAAATAATTCTTTTTTATCGACTTAATTTTTATAAGATTTTTCTCTCCGCGCAACCGCTCTCATTTTTGCCGCTCTGAGCATTTTCCCGGCTTGCCCCCCTTAGATCGGGCCCTGCACCGTGTTGTGTGAAACTGTGTTATATGAGACACGGAGCCAATACAAAAAAGGAGTTACGTTCCAAAACCAATTAAATAACTCTTTAATTCCACATAAGAAACTTAATTTTTATTAAGAATATTAATAACATGAAATATAAAGAAAGAACAAATATATATGTCAAACAAAAAGAAAGGAAAAAGTATACAACCTATGTAACATTCATTTAATAATTATATCTTCCTTATCACTATTCAGTTAAAACGAGAATGTTTTTTTCTTTTTAATAATATCAACTTCACTTTCTGAACTTTTTTCTGCATTTAAAGTTTGTGTATTTTCTGCTCGCTTTACAAAATCTGTAATCTAACCAGCTACAACACAATTGTTCCTTTTAAGACATACCCAAAAATAATTTGAGTAAAAAAGTTTTTTTTCTATTTCGCATTCTCTATTGAGGTAGGCTATAAAAACTTATTTTTCATCCAAGAACTGGATGTTTGGAACACAAAATACTCAATGGTCGACAATTAACTCAATTTCAAATCGAAATGAAAATCGACTACCTATTGTCCTCTCACGGCAAACTAGCGAAACTGCATTTATAACTAATTTTAGCAATGTATTTCCCAATGATTGCATTTTGTGTTTGTATTGTATGTCCATAGTATAGATTTACAAAAATTAATGAAAATGTTTTATATTGTAGGGGAATAAGCGTAATTTTCTAAATGTGTTAAGTAAAAACTGTGTTATATGAGGGTTTCCGCAATTTTCAAATCGTGTTAGAGCGAAACTGTGTTATAGTAAGGATATCTGTACTGTATTTGTTTCAAGAATCGTAGGTTTCAAGCGATTGAAACCAACGATAGTTACACGAATAAGATTTCTGTTTAATTATACAGTCATATATTCATAATTATTCTTACTCTAAAATTATTTCAATACGTTAATTATAAAAATATTTAATAATCTACATGATTCTGGTCTTTAGAATTTAAATAATACTAATTCACGATTGTTTAACATTAGTTTGGACTAGCCTTCCTCGGGATAACTCTTGAGTGCTCACCTATTTATTACATACATCAATGATATTTCTAACCTATTCATATGTTATAATGATAGTATTTCTTTAACTTAACAAATTGATATTCTAAGTTTTGGAAATGGCATTATGTTTCTTGCTTTTTTTCCTATCTTACTACAATGTAAGATTTCGGTTGCTCACCACTACTGTCTTGTTAATAATTTAATAATTAATGCTAATAAAATCAAAGATTGTAATTTTCAGTATTAAAGATACACTAATAAAATTGATAAATTCTGTTTGAAACAAAATAATCGAGATAATTAGTGATGACAGTTATCTTTCTCTACATTTCGCAAATAATGCAGAAATTATACTGTATATTACATAATATGAAAAAGAAGTTCCAAAAAAAAACTGAAATTGCCTACTTTCCAAAGGTTTCATTTATTTTTCATTTATTTAGCATTTGGAATCCATTGGTTTTGTTTTTCTAATTTTACCAGCATAGATGTTATGATGACGTCACATCGCCGAGATGATGATATAATTGTGACGTCACATATTACGACGTCATCGCGATGCAATAAGTTGGAGTTTGCGGCGCCATTGTTACGTCACTATGTCGTCACATCGGGACTATGATGTCGTTGTGATATTGATAAGGATGATTGAGATGGGGCGCTTTTTTAAGAAATGAGATAAGCCGTATTGGCCATATGTTATCCTTGATGTTATCCCTATACTGCTAATACTTAACGCCATCTAT
>WUQG02414142.1:0-15929 GCA_011317285.2 Androctonus mauritanicus | reverse complement strand
AGATAAATAATTCTGAAATTTAATATGGCTAGCGATTGTGGTCGTAAAGTCGAATGGTCGTAAGTCGCATAGGTCGTGTATACTGTGTAATGAAATTATTTTTAGTATTTTTCTAGGTTTTTGCTGTTTTCCATTTGTTGAATAGTAACCAATAGAACTCTTTTAAAAGTCTAACACAGGTCCTTCACAACCGTGAAGAACCGAATCCCATCCTTCAGATGAAGAATCGGTTGAAAAACGAAAGAAGAGGTTCAACGAAAGATGAATAAGGAGGTTTCGGACCCGTTGAACTCCATTCTTCACATGAAGTTTTCAATGAATCTTCACAGTTATCCGGACCTGTTGAATCTTTCCTGAAAAAAATCTGAAATTGAAACAGTGAATCTGTTTTAATTTCAGATTCAGGATGGAAGTGCAGTACATTTCCATGCAGTGATCAAGCCGACTATTTTTAGTATTAAAATATAATAAATTATGTAAATATAATAAAAAAAATAATTTTATAGAATATATTTTATTTGTCAATTTTAATCAAGTTTATATGTTCGAGTATGTTTATGAAGAAATTTATTTTAAAGTATTTCCTTTTCCAGAAAAAGCTGTGAAATTGTTGTCGTCAGCATTACTTCTTTGTTGTTCATTCTGACGTGGACGAATACGCATGAAATTCAATATTCCAAATTTATAATTTAGATCGGGTACTCCTCTAGTAGATGTTTCAATCATATCATTCTGTTCATTCTGAAAGGAATCTTCCATTTTCTCATGAAAATTAATTGGAAGTTCTAAATCAACGTTTAAGTCACAATCAATAATACAAACTGCTTCTTCCGGTTCCGTGCTTATTACACTAAGTTCATATATTTTGTTGTCGTAATATATCGGAATAACTTCTCCAACTGTCAAGCAGCTATATTTGGTTAAAGATTTTTCAAGGACAGATTTCCGATCGGGTATGTTGAAAAAATCTTCTCTTAGAAATCGAAACTTTGCATAACTCGCCATTGTTAAATTTACTATGATTATATTAAGAACATCTCCTTCTTGGGCTTTCAAGGTCTTCATCATCCAATATGGAAGAAATATTTTCTTTACTTTCTCAAAAAACTCCAAAATTCCACAATGAGTGGAATATTTTCCTCCTTCATGATTTTCGAACGATAGTTTAAGAAGTAATGGATATTGCACATTGAAGCTATGAAGTTCTCTGAGTACTTCGAGAGGAATTATTACCTTTCCTCCGTATTCTTCTTCTTCTCTGCCATGTAAACGTGATATTGGAAGGCATTTGTAACGAAATGTTAAATCAGAAGGCAGTGGAAGGAGATAATCATCATTCATATTGAAGAATTGTCGAAACTTGTTATAATTTATTATAACAATTAATATTTACTATTAAATATTTATATTCTTTATATATTGTTGAGATTTTAATGGTAGTTCTATCCAAATTATTTTTTAATTAACTTAATTATTTAAAAATTTGAGATTTCTGAATTATAATTTCAAGGAAAAATATTATTTCCGTGATATTTTAAAGAAATTTGTGGAAAGTCTGCGATTGCAACTGATAGAATTTATCCATTAAACAATACAGTACTAAAATTTTATCAGATTATTAATTCCATCACTTAGGCCTCTAGATAAAAATAAAATATGAGCCGCCTTTAAAATTCTTGGAAGAGATGTGAAACAAAAATAACTTAAAAAATTTGTGCAAGATCTCTATTCTTATAGTATTACACTCTAGGGAGGGATTTTCCCTCTCTTCATGATACGCAATAATCAAAATCACAGGCCTCTAGCATTTGCCTACTTTGCCAATGGTAAAAGATTCCAGGTAGCCGATTATTAAGAGGTATGGCTACTATCGGCTTCATCACAAGTTACTCACCAATATGTAGGTTTTTCGGGTTTTTTTACGCCTCTTTTCATTCGGAGAGTACTAAGTAGCGGAGCATTTGCATGCCCACACCTCTAATGGATCAGCTATCAAGTGGAGGATGGGATTCAACAAGTCGTATCCGGATCCTTCTTGAAAAACTAGAGGCATGGGACTAAGCGTAAGAAAATGTTATGTAAATCCATATCCAATCAAAAACGTCTAATATGTGAAATATAAGTTAAATACAGTACTAAGAAATTAAGATATTTGTTACAGCTTAGATGAGGCTACTTTGGTTGACGTTATTGTTCTTTCTTAAATCGTCGACCAAATAGTCATATTTAAATCGTAGCAAATATCCTGATTTCTTAGTACTTTTTCTTCTAATTTTTTACACCCCTTTCTAATCAATGAGATTACTAAGGAGCGGGCCAGTTCCAACCATGAGCTGCATAATACCAGTGGAGGCCGAATAGATGGTGGAGAGCGGGGATCGCTAGGCCGAGCCCGGAACCCCGAAAAAAAAATTTTCATACAATGCCGGACCCCGCCGATATGGATCAGATAACTGCGTGGTAACGCAGTGCGCGCTCTGGCACGCCATCACGTTACCATGTGACTATCCGGCCGCAATTTTTGTGCTGTACTTGGCTTACTTTTTACATATTAGATGTTTTTGATTGGATACAGTTTATTTTTTGGATAAAAATCATTTTTCTGAGAAAGAATTTCTAAAAACAATATGCTAATACATCATTAAATAGCCTCTTTATTTTTATTCCAATTAAGTCGAAACTTTTAAGAAAATATTTAATAAAATAATAAACACATATATCAAATTTGGTCGAAATTGGTGGAACGATGCGACCTATAGACAATGGTGAGCTTTAGTCGGCCGGATTGGCCACGTGGAAACGCTTCGGCTTTCCACTCTGGAGGACCGGGGTTCGAGTCTCGGGTCCCACCCCTTGAAAATATTTATCATGGGGTCCGGGCCCGGCCCGTCGATCCCCGTCCTCCACACTCCGGCTGACCCCTCCGCAGGGGTGAGCAGCCTGTGGAAGGGCTTGTTTGGCCCCACCACTTAGTACTGTATTCTTCGTGAATGGAAAGTGGCGTCATCTGTTGACAAAAAAAATATTAAATACGAAAATAAAAAGCAAGAAACTTAAAAAATTCTTATGTAAAATATAGGGTGCATAAAAATATATTACAAACGTTCCGTTACGAGTTATCATATTTCTTTACTCCAAATATACTGAAAAGCAAAATGAATGTAATAATAAAATGAGTAGAGGTGTGCAGTTCCTGCCCAATTATAAAATGATTGGTGTGCATTTCCGGTTATTAGATAAGATGTGGAATTTGTTGCTGAAAATAATAATGCTTTTTGTGGATAAAAATTAGGTTTAGTGCAGCGGTTCGCAATTTGAGCTCTATGATGTCCCAATGGGTCATATTGCATTTCTTAAGTTCACATGAAAAGAAATAATGACGCCGTAAGTTTTTGGGACCATGAAAAATTAACAACTAGATTATTCTCACCTTTCGCTGTGGGAATTTCAGCATTATAAATATTGAAAATTATAATAATTTTGACTACTATTATCTATCAGTCTCTCTCTTAAAACTAAAATACAAGAATAAATTTTAGTGATATTTTGGTGATTTTTCTGATCCTATTTAGAGATCTTAAATTTTTCAAGTTTCGCTGTTAATAAATCAACACACTTAATTTAACAAACAATTTTTATTATTATTATTAAAATTTATTATTAGTAAATATGTAGTTTAAACCTTACTAATAATATACCAGGCGGTAATATTTTCATCTTTCTATAGTCGCCCTCATTTTTTTTTCATTAATAGTAGTAGTGTAGAGTATCTCGCATGAAGGTAAATCTTATTATTGAAAGAAGATAAGTAACATTTTTAAAAGTTTACAGGTGGTGTAAAAATCATAATTTTATACTTGTTTAATCAGCAGTTCAAAATGATTGGGAATTTGGCAACCAAATTTGATTCCATTCAATAACAAAAAATATATAAATTATAAACGTATGTCAAGTTGGTCTGAATTACTTTTAAAACTTTTAAAAATTTCTATTCGTTAGTGCTACGTGCTCTCACAATTCTGACGTTAGTGCCGCATAATTACGCGTTTAGAAAGGACTTTTAAGCCGCCCAACTTGATGTCAAATTGGGCGGATCACCTAGAAACTTATTTTAAAAAGTTTTATTGTCCATCGTTAGTGCCGTAGATTGCTAAAGTTTCAACAATTGTGCCGCACAATTACGCGTTTTATTATAACAATTCAAAAAAATGTCACGTCACATGATAGCTCGCATGTAGTTTAATGAGTGCTTTGTATTTGTTAGCGTTTTTTTGGTACCGATGTATTTGTTTCAAGCGATTAAAACGATGATAAATGATGCTACACTATTTAGATCAATTTACATGAATTCATATAAAATGTTTGGGATTATTATCTTTACAATAAGGTCTGTATCAAATTGTGTTTGTATACAATTTACTTGTTAGATTAAATTAGTATAGATAAACTATATATGTTACGCCCAAAAACCGAAATCGCACAATGACCGAAAAAAATAGCCAAAACACATTTCGACTAGTTCCAAACACCGATGCTCAATATTATTTCGCTTTCTGGCCATCGTGAGGTAATCGCAAAAACAGCAGCAACGCGTTTAGCTGTTTTCGTCGGTCATTGTGCGATTTCGGTTTTTGGGCGTAATCAAGGAAGTTGTATAATTAAACAATTTTCTTGGCCGTAATATGTATGTATATATACTAATTTAATTAGTTTGTATATATGCTATACAGTATAGCATACAACAAGCTTGCGAGACTTACAAAATCGATCATCACAATTTGCAGAGACGTCGCGTATAAGAAAACTTTTTATTGTGTTCAAATGTGTATTGCGAGTGATAGTAAAAGTTTGAACAGTATTGTTTAACAATTATGGAATATTTTGCTGATGAAATAAATTATAGAAAGAAGATAATTGAAAATTACAAAGATAGTGTATTTAAGGATAGCAACTATAAAATCCACACACTCCATTACTAATCAATATTTTAAATTACAGTGAACTCGCGGTTTTACGAATCTCCAATTTACGAACTATTTAATTGGTCCCAAAAAGTCCCTAATGTTAATTAATGCCATTCCCATTTACAAACTTTTTTGGGAGTCCATATGAGTTCGTAAACTCGAGAGTCCATTGTATATCCGTAATATCGTTTCTCCGCCCGGAGGCCCAGCGGGTAGAAGTAGGACGGGGGATTAGAGTAGTATGGAGAAAATTTTCAATCAATGTTATAGAGCGTATTTTAATTATTATATAAGAACGCAGTGTGCATAAACCGTTAACACGCATTAAAAAATGTGACAACTGAGAATCGATTTAATCGCCTCAGTAAAAAAAAGTAAGATAAAATGGGCTGCCAGGTTCATTTGACTGCCATGGATTTCTTCGTTTGAGTTATTTAAAGAAATGGGTTTATGCGATGACAGCCAACAAGCTTGCGAGACTTACAAAATCAGAATATCACAATTTGCAGAGACGCATATAAGAAAGTTTTTATTGTGTTCAAATGTGTATTGCGAGTGATAGTGAAAGTTTGAACAGTATTGTAGTAGACTCCTAGCATATTTCTTACCTTTCCCTTTCGAATAATAAATGCGACGTTTCCATAATTATCACTTTTTGCTTGTCTCATTTTTTATTGAGAAATGGTGGATTACGAGTTGAAAAACACTTGAAGATCGAAGATAGTACGAACATCAGATGTAGATCCTTACGAAAATATTCAGCCAAAATTTTCCTTTGTTTGTAGAATTATTAAAGCCATATTCTAATGTATTAAAATCAGGTTTTAATCAGATCTGATTATCGAATATCACTTATGTAAATTAAAATTAACGAAAATCTATTTTGGCTTAGCATATAAAATAAAGTCAGACGATTTGAGACGGTTGCTACAATAATTATTAGTTACATCTTTTCCTATTTTTAATTTAATCTTCTACAAATCTCTTAATTTCTTTTCTTTCGGGAAAACATGCAAACTTATTTCTTTTCTTGCTCGTAATGAGCGTTGTGGGACAGAACATAGTTTACGATTTTTATACTCTCCATTTTGAAATACAAATAATTATTCCTAATGTTGAGCGATATTTCACTACCGGTGATTTAGTCACTAATATTTGAAAATCACTGTCGCAAGCAGCGACTTGACATCAGCTACCGATGACTTTAACAATCTAGTGATCAAACGATCTAGTGCGCATATTCTGTATTCTCAGCTCTCTGAAGCGGCTTCCATTGACATGTGGCAACGAGTAGCTGGTAGCAAATGTCATCTGCTATTCGCTGCCACATGTCACTGGAACTACCAGTTACTAGCTACTAGCTGTCACATATCACTGTTGAGTAGCTGGTGGCTATCAGTTACTCATCAGCAACTAATCCTTGCGTACTTTGCTATGTGCTTTTATCCATGAATGCAGCATTGAAGTCTGATGGCCGATCACCACACGCTCATCACTTTTCTTAAACAGCGATCACTGATCCCTGTTAAAAATGACTGTTATGTTGAAGCGGCTGTCGCTGGTTAGTCGTGACTCAGAATTCACAGCTAAGCTCATTCTTGGGAAGTAGCCACATCATTCTATTGAAATATTTATATTTAGAGAAATCATCTCAAACAACTTAACTAGTGAAAATTGAGAAAATAAAATGTCTTCATAAATGCAAATATTAAACCTTCTTCTCCATCGATTAATATGGAACCTGGTATCCATATTAGTCGATTATGGAGCCTGGTTGGAGCTTTTCCTCCGATTACGAGACTGGTATGAATATGATGAGAGGCAGGCTTGCCCGCAGGACGGTCCGGTACCATGTGGGGTTTCTTCGCAGACCCTAATATCGGATTTGGCCACAGCCAGCAGTCTCGCTTTCCTTGTATTGAGATCCTCGAATGAGACCCTAGTGACACACGCGCCAACCACAGAACAGTAAGAGATGACACCTTTAGTCGCCCTTTACGACATGCGGGTTAAGTGGTGGGTATATTCTAGCCCCTTATCCCACGGGTATGCAAGTATTAGCCCTAATATATTGCATTTAATATACCATTCTTTAAGACAAATATCAATACAGTATAAATTTTTAATAGTGTATGTTACATGCAGCATCCTTGCAACAGGCCTTTACTACAACCAAAGGATCTGAAATATTTGATTCACTCTTAATCAGGCATTCGTTATTAGAATAAATTTCACGAATGATGTTGATCAAACCATTGCTTATCTTAGCTAATCGCACGGTTTTCCATAAGAGTTTCCTAGGAACACTGTCATATGTCTTTTCTATGTCAATGAATATTACCTCCAATTTTCCTCTCTTTTCTCTTTTTTTTTTCTATGATCACTCTCAGTGTGAATATGTGGTATACAAGAACGACTAGCAACAAAAATCGTTTTGTTGTTCAACAACTTAATATTCTTTATCCAGTCTCCTGCGTATGATTCTATTTAAGGCTTTTATGAAAGACTTTGTAATGCAAATTTCTGTGTAATTTTCACATAGTTTCCTGCCATCATTTTTATAAATTGCAGGTAGAAAGCAAGATTTCATTTCCTGGGGTATCCTATCTTTTTTCAGAATTTTTTTATAGAGATGAATAAGAAGTGTAACCACTTTCTCACTATCAAATTTCAACAATTCAAGGTTTATTCTACCAGGATCTGGTGCTTTTTCATTTTTCCCCCTCTTTGAGTGCCTTAGTCACTTCATTGCGTGACAGTTGTAGATTAATACTATGTATGTAATTCTCTTCCTCTATAAATTTTTCCCGATCTTCCATTAACGATACTTCAAACTAAGTTTTGCATTCTGTCAATTGAATCATCTTTAGATTTAACTTATGAGTAGCCTGTTTTCGTAGTCTTTTCAGTATTCTCCAAGCTGTAGAGGATCTATTAAAGCCTAGCTGACTACTCACCATTGCACAGGTATGTTTCCACTCTGCATTTTTTTTTACACGTCATATTTCCTTGTCAATCTTCTTTATTCTTATCCTTGTAGATCTCTTTACTTTGATTGTCGTTTTTGGATAGCTACACTAGATATGCTTCTTTCTTTTCTATAATTCCTTTCAGTAGTTCCTCCGTGATCCTTGACTTCTTTTTTGCCAATATTCCGGACTTTTCTTCCTAAAGATTCAAACGCTATGGCACTGATTTTATTTTTGAGATATGAATCTATTTCAGTAGCAATTCCCTCAAAATTTTCATCTAGCTGTTCATTTAATCTTGTCTGATAGAGTCCCATCATTTTGAAACAACTCCATATTAAATGGGTGGCAGTCATCGTTTTGGTTAACTTCATTATTGTCCCCTGCTCTCTGATTGGTAACCAAGGCCATCCAATCTTAGCTTTGATAAATGATAGTCTGATCCACCTTCAACACCAAGAAAAGCTTCTACATCCAAAATCCGCACAGAATTTTCCTATTTTCTTATAATATAGTCAATGATTGACTTTATGTCTCTAATCTCCTGGTGCCATGTAAATCGATGTATATCCTGATATTGAAAGAATGTGTTCTGTATGGATAGCCCAAACTGCTCACAGGTTTCAATCAGCAACGGCCCGTTGTCATTCTGGACAGATTCATCGAATCTGTCTATAACTTTTTCAGGCTGTCTTCTACTCATTCGTTCATTCAGGTCACCCATCAATAAAATTTCCTTTCTTCTTGGTATATTTTAAATTGTTTCTTGAAGTTCTATCCAGAAATGGTATTTTTCTGGTTCCCTTGCATCATTCATGGAGGCATAAGCTGCGCATATGGTAATTCTGCCATATATATTGTTATGTCTACCATATGATATAACAAAACTCCAATTAGTTATTTTCCTCTGTAGTATTTCGTATTCGCAATGAGCAATGAGCACTGAGATACAGCCCTGGCCGCATATGTTTCTCAACACCACTCCGTAAGTGGATATAGTTCCCAATATGGTCCTCACCGTACTCTTTCGTTTTTGTTTCAGAAAGTACTGCTTTCTCCATTTTGAATTTTTTAATTCATCAGATAATAGGTCCATTTTTGTTGAAACTACCTGTATGTTCCAACATCCGAAATTAGTTAGCCGAGTCCGATTCCTAATTAGCTTCCGTGAGTTCCATCTGGCTTTGTTACTGTTTAGTTTTTTAGCAGTACAAAGTATATTACAGTGATGGAGACTTGGCCCATCTCATTAATCCCCAACTTAGAGGGCGAGTATGTCTTTCTTCATCCTGAACCTGTCTGGCTTGAGTGATCCTGGAAGGAACTAAGTTCCCACCGGCATAGCTTCAACGATCGTGACCCGCAAGCCTTCCCACCACGCCAAGATGAGGGCATCTTTGGGGAGGCCAGCCATCATACTTATACAATTAAAAAATATTACAGTATAGATAGATATAATAAAAAAAACTGCTTGTTTAATCCTAAATGAAACGCATTTTGATAATGTTTAAATTATGTTTTTCATCGATATTTTTGCAAGTTTATTTTTTAAAATGTTCAAATGTTACTAGATCCTCTTTAGCCTGTAATTAATATTGATTAATTTAGTGTTTTCGTTTCCGTGGCAAGGATCATCATCAAATTCGTCAAAATGATGAAAATTCCGGCAATGTTTGTAAAAGTAATGTTATCAAATACATCCAAAATTTTGAAAGGCAACTAAATAAAACAATCCATTTTATGCTAAGATAAGAATTAAAAAGTAAATAAATATTCAGTTATAGAAATACAGTTAAAAATATTTTTCAACATATTACGTGTTAAAAAGTTAATATCATAATTTTTTTCTTTGATGTGAAATTTTTTCGCGGTTCAGCATGGTCAACAATATCGAGGCGACAATATATTTAGTTTATTGTTCAACGGAGTTGTTGAATGCAAGAATATTTTTGAGCTCTAAATATGGGATTGCTAAGAAAGGTTTTTCGTCGTTTTTCTAAGGTAAAACTTTAATAATTAATAATTAATTTTAATTTCTAAAGATTAAAGAAATAATACATAGGCTAAATCATCCATTGGATAAATTATCTGATCATAAATCAAATAAAATTAATCAAAATGGGTTCTTAGTTTCTTCTGTACTAATATTTATCACTGGGCTATCGTAAATCTACAAGTTATAATTATAATATAAAACTTCTTCATATTTAAAATGCATTGTTCAATTTTATTTTTTACATCATTACATTGGAAATATTTGTTTTTCCAAATTTGAAAGCGTTTCCTTATAAGAAATATTCTTTACTGTCTTAGTTAAATTATATTTTTATGCAACAATAGTTCCATCAGTAACTTCGATTAAAATCAAATACGATATCTTAACCAGCCAACTATTAATATTGAATTTTGTTCTAATATGTGACTGTCAACAGTAATAAACTGTAGGAGGGTCAGATTTTATTGATTCGGGAGACAATCCAGGAAGAGTTTTGGATAGATGGATATAACAGTGATTAATATTTGATTTGGGCTTTAATCTCGTTCCCTATATTTGTCAAAAACTCTTATACACAGTAATTAGCGAGTAATTCTTTAGTATTAATAACTCTGTTTGTTTGTAATTTATTTTCTAAATTGGAATGTTTTATAATATATTCAAGAGTATAATTTTGAATACGTATTAAAATGTAATCTTTAATATCTCACTTTAAATTTGTAATTAATACTTTCGTTATATAAAAATTTTCCTAATTAAAATTATAAATAATTATTTCAGAAACGATTTAATAATAAAGTTACTACAATTGATGAAAATGACGATGAAGGTAAATATCCGTTATACTTTCATAATACAAATAAACTTAGCACAAATTTATTTTTAACTTTTTACATTAATTCAACATTTGTTTAATTTAATCAATAGTGGTGGTGATCGAACCTGAAGTTTCGATTGTTTACACTCCTGGTAAGTTAAGATGCCAAACGTTATTATAGATTAAGATAATTTATGTGAAGTCGGGGGAATATGCCTAACTCTGAACAATATTATATTAATTTAATCGCAAGAGCATTCAGGAGCTTTAACATCAACATGCTGTCGTTTACCAATACTTATTGACAGACATCTTCGACTCTTTAATAAAATCAATTTATATGCTGATTTTTGTACGAAAATCAGGTATCTGCTAACGATATGATTATTAGAAGTCTCATAATTTTTATGGATATTGAAATACTTCTGCAAATTCTCATATCAAGATAGGTGCAGTTTATCATGACTTATAAGATTCACTTATATCATGTAAAAGTAAATACAGTTAGAAAAAATTCTATATTTCCCTGACTTACAATAATTTGAAATAAGAGGGAATATGATGAAATTTAAAATAATCCTTAGAAAACAAAATTTTATTAAGTATGTAGCTTTCTTCTCTGAATTACCAATATACGAGATATTTAAAACAATGGTTAAAAATATATCAAATTAAATTTGAAACATTATAAAATTACTGTAATTCACACTTCTCATAAGGGAATCCGGTTTCAATTCCGGTTTATGTTCAGTCAAATGGACGCGATTAAAGCGTACTATGCTTTAACCCTACTGAATACGGATTTCCCTTATCCTTTACCTGGTGGATAACTCCTGCTAAAAGTGTGATGGATCCTGAATAAAATTCGGTTAGTAATGCTGGGTGCAAAGCGAAACAAAGTCGCATAGAAAGAAATCTCAAGGATGTATTATTTTAAACATTTTCGATTTCTGAGTTTGCAAAAATCCTAAAATAGTTGAAGTAATAACCACTATATAGGATCCTGGGATTAAATTGTTAGCCTTTATCACAAATAGACTATATAAAATATTTTCTGGTTTGTTCATTATTTTACATTCATTAATGTTGTCAAAATTGAAAGCGTGCGAAAGTTTAGCTTTTAAATATTTATCAATATAAAAGATTTTTCTTACAATTATTAAATTATATAATAAAATAATATTGCATAAATTTGATCGAAAGCTTTGAAATCAACAAGTTTTTATCAAACAGGGATCCTTGATATTGTCATATGTCAATTTATCTTAATTTTTTGAACTTGGTGGGATAATTTTCAATTCAAACTTTGAAAATTGTGATAGTTGCTATATAAAAGGAAATTATTCAGTCAGATCCTTCTTAATATGATTTTTTTTAATAACTAATTATAGAAATTTTATACTACTCGCTATTTATAAATATATCTGTAATCAAATGAGAAAAATGCTTTTTTTTTTAAATTCAATGATATAATAATTTTATAAATATCAATTCTAAGATAAAACTTCATTTTATGTAAAAAGTCTAATGATCTGTGAAGAAACAGCACTGAAAATATGGAGTGGTTTCTGTGTATTATAAATAGCTAAATTTCACTTATTAAACCAAATTTTATGATCGACTTTTGTTTCAGAATCTCTAATATAAAGAATTTATTCAAGGCTGTTTAATTTTTAATCTTAACTTTATAACCACACTAATTCTGTGTTTTTACAGTAGTTAGATTTTTCCGATAAATTGCTATGTTCTTTGGAGGTATTAAAACTATATAAGCAATGGAGGAAATTACATGGAAAAATACAATTTAAGAGATTATACGTTTATTTAATTAACTATATAAAATTATGGGAAATATCTGGACCTAATATTTCTTTCTTTTACTAATCCCGAATTCCGCGTTTGAAAATTATCTGGGACTGAAATCATAAATTTTTTCGCTTTAATTTCGCTCTTTGGGACAAGATTGATAGATAGTATTTATATATTAAGCTACTAATTTGTGTGTATTGACGATAAATTTCTTTCTCAATCCATCTATTTTTCAGATCCTTATTTTGATAGTGTTTGTATTGAAGATACTTTCGAATTGTCTTCGTTATCCTTCGATAAGCTTTCCAGTGAGTATCCATTTATCACTTGTGTACTATAAACTTTTAATGTTTCAAATAATAAGGAATCTAGCTAGAAATATTTTCTAAATAAAATAATTTCTATTTTTTCAGCCATCCCTGAGGTACCTGAATTTCGAAAGGTAAATTAATTTAATCATTTTTAATTTTAAATAATGCTAGCTTAATTTAAAAAATTATTATACTTGTGACAGATTACTAAAATTAAAAAAAATCATTTCTATTTTTATAAACATTAAATGTTTTTGTAGATATAACAAAAATATTTAATGATATAATGTTGTTTTATCTGTTTCTATATCTCGTCATTAACATTATTTCCTTGCATTAAGAGACGTTTTTAACAGTGAAGAATTTAAATACATTTATTTAAAAGGAAAATGATTTTCTTTATTTGACACGATATATATATATGTTATCCACTTATATATATAATTTATGTTTCTATATCTGTACACATATGAGTATATTGATTTATATATGCATGTAATTTATAAGTTTCTCCTTATTGCTAAAAATTTCTTGTTTCTTTCGACATTTATAATCTCCAAACACGTTACTATCGAGATAAAATATTTCTATTGAATTTAAAAAGAGATTTATGATATGGTAGATAGTTTTCTATATACTTAATCGGTAGAAAATTGCCAACGTTTAATCCTCTGAAATTTAGCAATAATTGCAGTGGAGTTTTCCGATTATCTACTGGTTGGATTATCCTGCTTGTGGCTTAATTAAGCTTTATCCGCTATCTGAAATGATATTTAATTAACGATTTTATCTTAGATGCAATATGGAAAATATTATTAACGACCCTTGGTAACATTTTTCGTTATATTTTACTTGTTAGATAATTGACAATTACAATTCAAATATTGCAACAGATTCTAGCTGCAAATAATCAACTGTCTTATTTTCTTTTCCAGTAAAAAATAATACAACAGAATAAAAGCACGCGTGCAAATTTATTTTTAATTTTTAATATTAAAATATATGTTTCTGAGTTTTTTACTCTTTGGCGAATTATCCCGGAACTTATTTCCACTATATCCAGTTAATCAGGAATGTATTATATAATTTTTTTGGCTTAAATGATAAATTCATTTTTAGTTCTTAATTCAGAAGGAACTGAAATGTAATCACACGAATTTTCTATTATAGCAACAATGATCTGATATTCGGATAATAGTCAATTAATTAGTGATCTATCTTAAACTCGCAAAATTCGATTTTGTTCAATTATTCAGTTTTAGTAATGAAAGGAATCGATGATGATCAAATATTCCATTAATTCTTGATGCTGCTGGTTAGTGAAATCATTAATAACCAATATTAGTTCTATACTCCAAAGAACAAAGATGTGTACAAATTTATTGTAGAATTTACATTGTGTTTATCATTTATGGCGGTGTCTGAATTTTAAAAGGAATTAATCGGTGCAGCGATATTATATAATTGTTAATATTGATATATATATATAGATGTATAATTGTCTATATATATATACAATTATATATAAAAATATAAATAAAAATTTTATTTAAGCATCTGGTTAATTTGCAACTATGAATTATTTTTGTTTAATAATTAAAATATTTTATAATTTAGGTTTTCATAAATCAGGAGAAGTTAACTGCGTTCATAAATAAAAAAGCAAAGCAGAGATTCCAAGTAAGTACTATAGATACTTATGCCCGACTAATTTTTTTTTTATATATATATATATTAATTATTTATAAATATGATATCGATTGTATCATTGTGTTAAAATTGAAGATAGATACATACTGGCTATTATTATCTTATCAAAATACCTTATAAAATAATTATAGAAATATAATTATTTGAAAAATATAAATTATTATATAAATTGTTAATTCTCTTTTTTTAAGAATCTTTGTGTCATTAATAATGAAGTGGAATATTTTTCGTTTATTTTCCTGTAATATGTGATCAATCGAAAAACATTTAATAGGCAAAACATAAGCCAAGTACTTATTAAGAAAATATAGCATTTGTTATAATTCAGATGCGATTACACGCATTGTTGGTTTATTTTCTTAAATCATTAATTATGTATTCGAATTTAAGTTCTATTAAATATCCTGATTTCTAAATATTATACAGTACTTGGTTTATTTCTTATAAGTTAAATTCTTCTTAGTTATAGAGCATATTTTATGATTATATGAATCCGTTTCTCAGAGAAATATGGTGTAACAAAAATATGTCAGCTCATTATTATTAAATGCATTCTCTGATTTAAACGGATTAAATCGAAACTTTTAGAAAACATTAATTAATGTATGAACATTTAATCCTCGAATCTGATGGAAATAAGTTGTGTAATGGAGATTGTAGACCATTCATAAAAAGGATTCTTTGCTCCCTTAATTGGCCCTGTTAGACTGAAATTCCTAAACGCGGTAATAATATTAATTATTCGTCAAGCAAATAACAAATGCTAATCCCAAGAATTATCTTTACAACGATATAATTTCTCAGATTCTACTTCTCTGTATAGAACAAACAAATTGTACGTAATCTTTTGTCTTAAACCAGTGCTGTGTTTAATCTTGAGTCTGTTGTTGATAAAATATGGCGAGGAATAATTGCTTTCAAATAACAAAAAGTAATGCTGGAAATATTGAATTACATATACAAGTAGCTATACAATAGCTATACTTATCAAGGGATATATAAATGGTATAATTGAATCTTTAAGAAAAAATAATACTTACTGCACTATATTGTTTATTATGATAAACATATTAAGCAATTTCTTTCCTTTTGAAAGAAAAATCATTTTTATTTGATAGAGATTTCTATATGTAATCTGAATATAAGGAGAGTTCGAGAGAGTTGAACCATGTTTTACTTAAAAGTCCATAAAATCTAGTATATGAGATGCAACGATTTTATATTTGTGTCAAAATATAGCCTTGTTATTTGACGTGAGTGTTTTGCCATTTTAATTCCTTAATAAATGTAAGCACAAAAGTAAAATTTTTAAAAAATGAGATTTGGCTCATCTCTCCCCAAGGGATGGGAGAT
>WUQG02414131.1:0-15929 GCA_011317285.2 Androctonus mauritanicus | reverse complement strand
TATTGAAACTTTATCATATGCTTTCTCTAAGTCGAGAAAAGCAACAAATACTTTCCTTTTCTTTTTAGCCAAATAATCCCATATTGCACCCATTAAAACAAAAATAGCTTTCTCAGTACCTATCCTCCCTTTAAACCCAAATTGACAATTATTCACTTTATTATTAGTCTTCAACCATTTAACTAATGCATCAGCCAAAATTGAAGCATATATTTTCCTAATCAAGGACACTATTGCAATAGGTCTATAATTTCTAGGATCATCTCTATCTTTACTCTTATATATCATCCTAAGAGAAACCATATTCCAATCCACAAGAATACTAGCTGTTTCAAAAATCTTCCCAAAAATTTACTTATTATTTCCACAGCTTTCAAAGGCAAGAGTTTTAACAACAATACAGAAATATTATCTGATCCAGGGACTATATTATCCTTCAACTTTTTAATAACTTCTATAATATGCTTCACATCAAACAAATTAATCAAATTCCTTATTGCAATAACTATTTCCCATCCAAAAGTTAACATAGTTATTACTAATTAAACAATCACCTATACCAAGATCATCAAAATAATTTTTCTAGCACATATAGCTTATCTTAATCTCTGTTCCAGAATAGTTACAACTGTTACAATATCTGTTTACTATCTTCCAAAATTTAGTTGGCAAATCACATTTGAGCAACTCCAACTTCAAACTTAGTAAATTATTTTCTCCTTTTTGTTTTAAGTAAATTATAATACTACTTCTTATTCTGTAAATAAATATTGCAAACTTCCTTGGAAATCAGACTCCTAAACTTTTTTAAACTAAATTGTTTTAAAAGTTTCATTCTGTAACAGTCTCTATCATACCATATCTTTTTAAACCTACTGTATCTTCTTTTTACTTTCTAATTTCTATAAATTCCTTTAACATACCTATAACATGGTCATAAGTAACCCCTTCCTCACAACTCGATATCTCATCATAAATATTATCAATCTTCTCACAAACAGTACTCCCAAATGCATTCTTATCAGTATAAATTACATTATAATCCGAAGACACCTTATACTTATTATCACAATCAATCTTCTCCGATTCTTTATCCATACACAACTCTAAACACAGTGGAAAATGATCAGCCAAATCAACCTCTTCTACCTTAAAATTCCAAATCTTATGCACCAAGTAATATAATTAACAACAGTTTTAAAGTAAAACTGCATGATATCACATTATTTTAACTATTAACATATTGTAAAATATTTGCTGAAATGAAAATTGCTCAAAATCATAAATAGAGTGAATTAAGTGCAAGTCTTTTCCAGAAAGAACTTATTTTATATATCAGGGGTGACCAAGCTTCATGTCATTATGAGCCATTTATGAGAATCTCAAATAGGTGAGAGCTGCAATCAATTTCTTCTTGAATCAATGAAAGCCACATCAATTTTTTTGAGTAATCTTAACAAGTTTCAAAAATTGTTTATTATATATTTCAAATGCATTTATTTCATATAGATTAATACTAATTTTTACAATAAATAAACAAATTATAAATATATATATTTTTAAAATTAAATAGATATTTGCTTCCTATTAACTATTGACATTCATGCTATGGAGCCACACTGAAGATACCAAAGAGCTGCATGTGGCTTGTGAGCTGCAATTTGGCTACCCGTTATATATAAATACAAATTTTTTTTTAAATATTAACATTAAGAATAATAATAATATTCTTAATATTAATATTTAAAAAAGAAACTGACAAAGGATGATATTCTATATTCAACTATAATCCTGTATTATTGACATTTATTTTTTATAAAACATTCATTTTTCAAATGTAAGTTAGTAATTCAAAAAATAGCTGGAAGGTTAAAGAAGTTAGCACACATTTGCAATATTTAGCTTTTTTCTTAAATTATTAATTTACAGTTGTATATAAGCAGAAGACTACAGTAAAATGATTTTGCAAAATTGCTTTTACATAAGAAACAATTCATTATGTACTTTGTTATTATTTATACATACGTTTTTTCTTTGCTATAATTAAGGATTAAGTTAATAATTGATTAAGTTATAATTTATTTGATTGCAAATTGACATCTTTTCTGTTTTTCGTTCTCTTGGTTTTAAACCAAAGGTATTTCTTTCTGAGAATATCTTTAGTTTAAAACTATTATTGTTTATAGGGAATCAATTTAGTATATAATGCTGTTTATTGACAAAGCATTTATCATATATACATATACATATATATATATATATATATATACACACACACACACATATACATACACACATGAAAAACTTGCATAAATAGCCCTTTTCTTATTCTATTTTTCAATAATCTGTAGTATGCAAAACAAAAGTTATTGTAAATTTCAAATAAATTCTCATATCAACTCAAATATAGTCAAAGTTTAAAAATAAATAAAAATAATAATAAATAAATTATATTTCCATCTGCAGCAATGATTATCCCAATATATTATCTAATCAAACTAGTTGTGTGTTTTTCAAACTAAGCATATGTGAATTCAAAAAAGTGATAATAAAAATAAGGAAAATAAGTTATTTAAAGAATCAATTTTTCCTATAATTTCAAGTACAATCAACAAAATTTTAATTTTCAACTGGATATACATTAATTCATTATAAAATTATATCATAATTAAATATTATTAAAAATGTAATAAGTTAAAAATTATTGAATTATATTAATATTTGTATTTTAATATCCCCTCCAATGAAGGGATAGTTCTAAAACTATGAAGTCACAATATAAACTAATTTTGTCAGACATTAAAAAAATTAATAATGTTCAACAAAATTATATAAAATCATTGCAAACAAATATTTTCAACAAAATGCAGAACTATTGGAAATAGTTTAATTTAATAAAGAATCTCTGTAAATCCTTCAGAGATGTTTGCTTTTGATGATTAAATAAATTTACACTTAAATATATTAAAAAATTATTGAAGTAATTATATTTAATTTTAGAAAAATGTATATTCATTATTTAGAAATACAATAAAAATATTAGAATGAATAAATATTAGATTTTAAATAACTTACATCAATTTTTTGTTCTAACATTGATTTCTTTTCAACATCTTTCTGCAAATCTTCTTGAAGTCGATCAATCTGAATAATTTATTAAAGCATTTAATATTGAATATGTTAAAACAATTTAAGTAATCAAGATTATCATCATATTTGTTTAAATTAGGTATTGCAAATTTAAAAAATTTTTGAAATCAAATAAGACAAATTAATATTAAATTTTTGGTATTATTTGCATTTTAGTAATTTCATTTCTGAGAAAATAATCAGTACATAGAAAACAATTTTTGTATTTTACACATAAATTCTACAATAATTTAACATAAGTTTATTTTTTTATTTTGATTCATTCAAATTTATTTTAATTGATGGTAACTTATAAATCAATTTACAATTCAGATATATTCCTAAAACATGTACTCATATTTTATTTCAAAACAATGAATTCAAAAATTTACATAAGAAATTTTTCAAGAAAAACATAAGAATTAAAAATTAATTTATTATGAAAAAATACCTGTTCTCTTTTATCTTTAATTGCTCTTTGCAAAGATTTTAATTCTTTTTGAATCCATTTATCTCTCTCAGCTTTTGATGTAAACTGACTTCCTCGACCTTGTTTGGCATAGAGTTCTGTCCTTTTTTGTTCCTTAAGACTCAATCTTAAATTTTAAATATCAGATTTAAAATTAACAATAAATAATGAATGAACAATATATATATATATATATATAATAATAATAATAATAATAATAATAATAATACTTTTAAGCAGTTTGACAAAAATGTTAATTAAAAATAACAACATAAGCTAACTGAATAATTACAATTTAAACTTTAACAAACTTTTTAATTTTTAATGGGAAAAACAGAATCAAATCGGAAAGAATTATTTTATTAGAAGATTTTTTTGCAAATATTTTCAGTATAAACAGAAAAACAATTCTGTAGTGAAAATGAGTTATTTCCACAGGCACTAACTACAGTTTAAACTGCAATTCTATTTAGATCATGTTATTTTCATATATTTGGATAAACTTGCCATTTTGAATTTATATATTAATAAAAATAACTTATACCTGTATTCTAAAAATTCATTTGTTCATTTGCCATGGAAAAGCTATCAAAGACAAATGGCAACTGAATTTTTATCTATGTTCAAATACATTCAAAATGCAATAAAACTGAATTTTATTGTATTGTGAATGCATTTAAATGAGGATGTTGAAAACTTAATCTGATTATAATCTGTTAAAAATTGTAATAAAATAGCTAGAAATATAAACTACAATGCAATAAAATAAAATCTCAAATTTAAGATTTTTGAGTCAGATTCATTACAATATATTTAAATAAATGTTTTATTGATTAAAATGCACTGAGGAACAAAAATGCAGGTAGTCTTTAACTTATTGCCATTTGTACCTACAAATCATTAGTTATTGATGGAATTAATAAATTCTGTGCTCAGATAAATTCACATGCTTTGAACCATGCACAACAGTATGATATGTCATTTTGTGTCTGACTCCTTTAGCTTTGTGTTTATTTAAGTTTATTACCATATTGTGTTGTGCTGTAATAAATGTTGATAATCAGCAATCAATAAATATAGAATATTTTTGACTTACAACCTGGAGATTTAAACCAAATCACATTTTAAATGAAGGACTATATAGAGAGTAAAATTATTCAAGATTATTTTTTCTTCACAAAATAGAATCAGAAACATATCATAAAAGAATCAAAGAAAAGTTATTGTAAAGTATGATTTTTATATCAACAAAGATAAAAATTTTCCCAAAATTCTTGAAAAATGTTTTTACAATTTTCTCCTATATTTTTATTTGTAGCTCAAATAAATATATAAAAGACAAAAATTTAAACTCAAAATTTTTTTATATTGTAATGGAAAAATCTATATAATAATAATTTCTTACTCTCTTGTGCATTCTTCTTCTCGTTTTTTTTGTGCCTCATATTGAGGCCTTATTTCTTCTAATTGTGTAAGTTTTTGAGAAATAGTTTCTTTTAATCTATCCAATTCCCTTTCTGCACGTTTTCTTGAACTGTCATCACCTTCTACTTCATCACGTAAATCCTTGATAGTAAGTTCAAGTCTTGTTTTTTCCTTTAACAATGAAGACTGTTCTTGACTCAATGCTTCTTTTTCTTCACGAAAAGCTTGAGATTTGCTTTTCACATCTCTGTGTTCTTTACTAAGTTTCTATAAATTTATAATAATAAAATAACTTGAATAAACTAAATATCATATTTGTATATATATAAATAACTGCAAAATATATACAAATATCATATTTATAATAAATTTCAAATCTCATCTCTACTATGATCTCTATTATGATTATAAATTTAAAAAACAAAATTAATATACTTTAATGAAGAAGTTTTTTTTCTAATCAAAAATTATTAATTTTTTTTATAATATTTAATTAATAAAATACTGCTATGTTTTATTAAAACTTATATTATTAAGATATATTCAACAACATTATTTCATTTTTGAAATGATTTTATTGAAATGAAAATAACCACAAGAGTCAATTGACAGTGGAGTAAAACAATATATTGAGAAATAAGAGCCATCTCTGTTTTAGTAAATTTCAGATATAAATCAAATATCTGAATCCATAATGGTTTATTATAAATGCAGATGAATATAAATAATACTCTACTATGTTGCCATAGTTTTTGCTGATCTGTTTTAATAAAATGTTAAAGAATTTAATTTTCATTACAGTTCTGATACAGCACTATACAATAGGTTCCCAATATATATGATTAATTCATCCAAAATATTCTACATATGTTGAAAAAGCATAAGTTCAACAATGTTTAAATTTAATATACATGAATGGACACATTAGCAAATAGAATGGCCAAATAAAATTTATGAGTGCAATAAAATGTGAAAATAAGAAAATTTAAGGTCATAAATGATATTTTTTAAAAAAAGTAAACTTTTTAAAACTGAATTGGACAGTGGTGTTAATTTATTATGAAATATGATCTTATATGATACGATATAATTTATTAGGAAATATGATGACAAACTATATGCTGTTTCAATTGAATCCACTCTTCAGCAGAAAGAAAGTTGTAGGCTTTGAATCAAATCAAAATAAACTATCTTCAGAAAAGGAAAAAGTTTTTTATTTCACTGATAAGTTTGATTGCAATTTGTGGAATCAATGTATGATTGCTTTTAGATATTTTTGGACAAAACTAATGAGGGCTAATTAGCCGAAATATATTTTTTGTCTCCATAAAGTGCAATCAAACGTATTAGTGAAATATGGAACTCTTTCTTTTTCTGAAGATAATTTGTCTAGATTTGATTTACAGATCATGATTTTCTTCCCATTGAAGAGTGGATTCATGTGAAGTGTGTTCTATGTGAATGTTCTAAGATCATATTTTTTAAACTTTTCTAACGAAATTTTCATTCATGTTTTATGAAAATTCAACAGAAATAAAAAGACATGCACCCTCATATTTCTGAAATTATACAAATCTATATTAGAGAACTATTATAGTAGGCTTGCATCAAACTAACCAATACAGCAAATTAAAATTATTTAATTATGTAAAAGTATTTTTGGATTATTTTTTATTTTGACATTTAAATCTGTTCTATTGTAGAAATTTAAATGTGTTCTAGTATAGAATTTTTATCGAACTGTTCTAACAAGCGGTACTGATGAGGGACGATGTATAGTGTCCGAAAGTGCTTTACCGAAATAAATTGGTTTAACTCTGTTAACTTGTGCTGGTTGTCTACTCTTATTACATTAAAGAAGCAGAGTTGGTTATAGTTATTGTATTTTTGGATTTAGCTTTCTTCAGTTGCATATTAATAAATGAAATTACATTGAACATATTTATAGATCCATTATCACTTTATACTTCTACATTTATTCAATATTGATAACAATAGAATACTTGATACAATTTACTATTATACTGCAAAAAACCAAATATAACAACTTAATAAAACTAATTTAGCATTCTTTGCAGTACAGTATATAACTAACAAATTTTTATTTGCTTAGTAAATGTTTTCAATACTTTCTGTATCCTCGTCAGACTTACGACATTCGACAAAAAAATTTTCAAACAGAATCAAACAGATTACCATAGTAACCTTAACGTATTAAACAACAAATTATATAATCTTTTTATAAAAGCAAAAAAATTTTTTAACATTTATCTATAAAATATCAGAATCACTAGAATTAGTTAATGATAGAGTAGCTTGGAAGCCTCCGCTGGCATGGAAATATATTTTAGATAGCTATAAATGACATAACAAAGAAAGGAAGAGTAGATTAAACAGTGGATAATCCAAAAGGAAGACATTCGGCGAAATTTGTATAGGTCATCGATTTTTTTACCAAAATAATAAGTTTAATGAGATTTATAATAGTTGCTTGGATGAACTTTTCAATATTATGATATTTTATAGATAAATGTTAAAAATTTTTTTTTGCTTTTATAAAAAGATTATGTAATTTGTTGTTTAATACGTTAAGGTTACTATGGTAATCTGTTTGATTCTGTTCAAAAATTTTTTTGTCAAATGTTGTAAGTCTGACAAGGATACAGAAAGTATCAAAAACGTTTACTAAGCAAATAAAAATTTGTTAGTTATATACCATACTGCAAAGAGTGCTGAATTATTTCTATTAAGTTTATACTTGATACTTTCAATAAAATTCTTTACTACTCAAACTGTAATGCAATTTATATCACTAACTCATTCAAAATATATATAGCATGGAAAGATACTATATATAATTCTATACCAATGTGATTTGGCCAAAGAATGCTTGAAATAGGATTCTACTTAATAGAAGTAACAAAAATTAACAGAAGAGATTTCTATAATCAACTGAATGCTAATTTTCTTTAAGGAAAAAAAAAACAACATGGAAGAAACAAGAGGGATTACCAATATATGTGAATTTTTAATTTTGTTTATAAACAAAAAAATTTGGTAAAAGTTATTTTAGTGATTGCAGAATGTCACCACTATGAAAAGTTATATATTATCAGCTGTGTGAACAGTCAGAACAATCATGAATTCAATATCCACTCCTATTATTTATATTTCAAATTCTTTATAGTGAAAAGTTCCAAACTTATCAAATTAATGTTAGTAATAACTGTCTAAATCAGCATAGCATCAGAGTTCAAAATCAATACAAATACTTTGATAAAAAAAATAAACTATCTATACAATACAGTGGATTCTCAATTTTATGAATTCATATGGACCCTCAAAAAAGTTTGTAAAAGGGAATGGCATTAATTAACATTAGGGACTTTTTGGGGCAAACTAAATAATTTTAAAGATGTGTTGTTTGTAAATTGGAAGTTAGTAAAAATGTGAGTCATTGTATTTCTCTAATAATAAATTGTTAATCAGTTTGAAGAAAAATAAAAATAAGTTAACTCCACAAAAACTATAAACAGAATAAAATTGTTATTAGTCAATTTCTCTCAAAATTAATTAAATCAGCATGTGAAATAACTATTTAACATCTTTACCAGAATGTGTTCAGTTTCATGTCAGGTAGTCTACACATACTTTTATTAAAAAATTTTTGTTAATTTTTAATCTACATCTTCTTATTAAATTAAAGTTTTTATTCCTAATAAGTATCTACTCTATAATAAAAAAAAATCATTTTTCTATGTTATGTTGCTGATTTTTAATAAATTTTTATGTAATTATTATCTCTTTATCAAAATTATTAATAAAAAGATCAAATTTCAGACAGCCCTAAATCTTTTCCTGATATCAAAACAAACATGGTTCCTGTTTCATTTTAAACAGAGGGTAGTTTTTACGAGTCGCTGAATTCCAAGATCATTTGGAGGTGGGAATGGTTTGCAAACAAAGGCAATAAAACATGACATCTTGAAGCATACTTCAATTTTGATAGTATTAAATCGCATATTATTCAAATTCAATATCATATTCTAATTTTATCATGTTCTCTGATATATTTATACACATATTTTGTAAAAATTTCCATTCAAAAAGAAATATTTTTTTTGATTTTGAATTTTTTTAATTTGATGTATAATATGCAAATTATAAGGATAAACAGATTCAAAAATTCAATTTCTCATTACAGTTAATGATAATAAATTTATTTATTTCTTCTAAAAGAGAAAGGTTGAGGATATATTAAACACTATATATTTTGATACTGGGGTCAGAATTTATGACATAAGAGTATGTCATTTCTGTTTAGAACTCATTTCTTTAAGTATTGCTTATTAATTTATCTTATAATATTTATTTTTAATTATATAAGTAAACATTAAACAATTTCTATTAGAAATTTTATAAAATCTTTAATAAATTTATTAATATAATTAAAAGAAAGATATAGTTATATGCAGGAATATGTTAGATCATTATTCAAAATTTAATAAAGAGTTGAAATGAAAATCTGGAGTAGATAAATATTTTTAAATATATAAAAATAAGAAAATTATATTTATTCAGAAAAACTTTTATCTAATCACAAATTTAATAGTTTGTTTAGACATCACAAACACTCTGCAAAACAGGCAATGGCATGCCACAGGGTGCCCTATTTTTAGAAACTATTAATCATGAAAATCTATCATATTTTGTATCAAGACAGATTTTATGTCGGGCTGTTAGGAAAATTTTAATTTTTCCAAATTATTCAATCTTCCTAACAAGTTTGGTAACCTTTCGATTGAGAGTCCATGAAACCACTGCCAGGATAAATTATTAAGAGAAAAACATGATAAATAAAAACTCTATATAATTAAATTACTGTAAATTACAAAATAAAATTCCACAAGTATGCTAATATTTCAGTAAAGTAAATCAAGTGCATAGCTTGACACTTCAGACTCTCAACAACATTTATTCAACTATTTTATTTATAGCATCATTTATTTATGACTGACTCAATCAAGCACATCATTTTATTTATATACTAACCTAGTCTCAGGAAAATGTACCCCTTATTTATAAATAACTATAGATGATGGTGAGAACTGAAATACAAAATTACATAGTTTTTATTATGGTCAAAGCTTCTACAACTGGAGGATTTTTATATTTCTGTCAGCAGACAAGATAAAAAAGGCTTTTTTTAACATGGTTATATAATTTTCTTACTGCTATTGTGCATTTGACATGATTGGTTAATTGTTTTCCCTCCAAACAATAATTACAAACTTAATTCTCTATATTTGTTTTGCCAATTTAATAATAATTAATAATTAAGTAGGTCCTATGAGTTGACAACTAAACTTTAATAACTCTATCCCAAAACTCAAAATAAACTAATGTCCTAGAATTGTAAGACTGACTTATAGAAAGTTGACTTAATATTTTGTCTTTTGACAAAAATATTAAGCTTTCCAGTACTTGCTGTTTTCTTTCAATTTAACAATGTTTCCTGAAATATCTGTAATGAAATCACATCACATAAAGTAAGTTACTTTAAAAAATAAGATTTTCTTAATTGCATAATTCAGAAAATGAATTATGCAATTAGGAAAAATCTAAAACAACAAAACAACAAACTAAAATGAATAGCAACATTTCATAAGAACAATAAAAAACAAACCCAAAAATTTCTGCAACTAATAAATCATCATCAGCTTAGTCTTTTCTCATATTGAACTAATTAAACTTTTAAATAAGCCAAATTCTGCCATCCAATGTAAATAAAACCAGATAAATTTTATTTTTCAATTTAGCCACATCTGATTTTAATAGTTTATCATTCTCAGTCAAACTGATCATGTGAAAACACTAAGGTGTTCCATCCATAGGAACTAGAATTAATTTGGTTCCACAGTTTAGAAAATTTTTTGAAGAATCTTAGCTTGGCCTGACAACCTCCATACTTCATAGTTTAGCTATCACAGCTGTTGGCAGCTTGACATTCAGCTTGGAATAGCTCTGTTACTTAATAATTAGTCAATGTTGGGAAAATAGCATTAAAAAAATATTTTAAGATGTTTACTTTTGACATAAACTTTCAAAGAAAAATGTATTATTATGCATATATTATATATATTCCTTCAGAGTATTATTTTTACTTAATATTTTCTTTATTTTTATCTATATAAAGTATTGGCAGTAGTAGTAGAAGGGGAGGAGCCTACCCAGCCCAAGCACTGTGACCAACAATGATCTATTGTGCACAAGTGTTGGCAGAGAAGAGATGCATATATTTCTCATTGTTAAAAAAATTAAGTAATGTTTATTCAATATTACTATACTATATTTCATCTTAAAAATTTTTCAGTATTCTGAGTATTAAATTTTAATGGCTGGAGAATTCTAATTTCCACTTATAATATTCTATTTATGAAAAATTATGTTCTGAGCTATAACAGCTTCAAATTATCACTGATATAGTGAGGGATAATTTGAAGCTGTAACTGAAATAATTATAAATAAATTTTAATAAAATAAAGTAAGAATAAACATAGAAATCATTTTTTAAAAAGACTAGTTATTGCCAATATACGACAATTAGTCTATTTAAAGTGATGTAACAGCAAGAGGTAAAACTGGGGGTAATAAGAGTGAATTACATTAAATGTTATATTATTATTTAGATGAATGTATTATTACATTATATATAAAAAAACAAAAGGTATATTAAAAAAAATGTTAAGTTCAATTTTTAAAGTAAAATTTTTCAGAAAATTAAAAAAAATTATTTCCTTTTAATAAAATACTTACAATTATATTATTATATACAAAATATTTGTTTCTGATCAAAAAAATATTAATATTTAAAATTAAAAAACATTTTTGTGACTAGTGTGTATACATACATACTATATATTAGTATACATATATATATATATGTATGTGGTATATCTTTGTTTTAATTATTAATTATTTATATTTTATATTTTTGTTCAGTTGGCAACACGAGTTGTTGGCTGCCATGTTCCTTGTCTTTTCCAAGTTTAATAAAGTTTTCTTTTGTTCTCTGATGTTTTATTAATGTCTATTAATCCGTAGATGTGGAAAAACTTCGACGTCACCACATATATATATATAAGATGTTCCTAAATGATGTGGCCAAATTTAAATCACAGATGCTATTCATCAAAGCAAAGTAAAAAATTCATATAAATATGGATCAAGAAATATTTACTTTTCAAGTTAACACAAGATATAAAAGCATACAATTTAATAGGCTTATTAGTTTTATGATGGCTGTTGTAAATTGTAGTCTGCAATCAATGTAACAAAATGAACTGTACATTAATAGCAACACTTTTCAAGTTACTGCAACAGTTTGTGTATAACTAGAAATAACTCTTTTGTTCTCTTTTGGGGAATTATATATACAACCTATTCCTTTACACCTATGTTAACTTGAACTCTTCTATTGGTCATATTATTCAACTAATTTCAATCAAATTTGATATAGTGTATACAGAGCCTTTCAGAAAAAATGAGAGGCTGGGACAACTAAATATTTTTGAGGCCCTTCAAATTTTAAAATAAAACATGACTTCAGGAATATTTTCTTTATCTCAAAGAAAATATTCCTGAACTCATGTTTATTTTTGCTTTGCTTTGATAAGTAACATCTGTGATTTAAATTTAGCCAAGTTTTTAGGAGCAGCTGTATATACAGGTAGTTTCCAACTTTATGAGTTTATTTGTTCCTGGAGTATGCTCAAAGTTAAGAATTTGTAAATCAGAAATTAATTTCTCATAGACATAATGTTAAAAGCAGGATTTCAGTTCTCAACAATGAAATCTGACTAAAATAAAATTAAGCAAAAGGTCAATAAAATCAATAGTTTATGATTAAACAATGATTTGTTTACCTAAAGAAATGAAAAAACAACTTTTAATATTAAATTATAATAATAAAGAAGTTATTTGTGTTTTTGGCAATTTTTTTTATTCTTTGCCATCATCAACAGTAATTGATTATATTGTGAATATCAGAAAATAAACTAACAGAATAAAGCTAAATATGTTAATTTTGATAAACTATTAATATAAAAAATTATCATTGTAAGTTAGAAAAAATATAATTTTATGTAAAAGAAGGTGACTGAAAGTGAAAAATTATGTAAATGAAATAGAATGTGTTGTTAATATCAACTATATAAAGATGGCTAGTTTTGCTCTAAGGAGCACCTGTTTTTTTTGTCAATCCTGATGTTAGTATATTATTGTTTGTAACTAATGTACTAATAGAAATTGTTATGAATAAATATGCATTTGTCATATTAGGATTTGTCTTTGGTTATTTATATTCTTGACAATTTAGTTTTGCTAATGAGTCGGACAAGTTGCCTGATGATGGGAAAAGTGATGTCAGTTCCTGAATACAAAGTAAGGATCACAAATTTTTATACAGTGAATAATGCATTAGGCACAATTCAGGAAGAATAGTTATTTACATAATATGCCAGTGAAACAATGATGGCCAGAAGACATGCTACTTCCACTTCTAAGTCTGCCATTTTGATTTTTCTTATTTCTTAGCAAACAACTGAATTTTTGCTACAAACCCAAAGTACTATATTATATAGTTATGTCATGACACAAAATGCTGTATTGATGCCTGCTTAGCATTAATTTATTACAATTAATGTTCGTATTTTTTATACTGTTGATACTTCATACTTGGAAAAAGAATTTGTAAACTCAGGAACTTATAAACTGAGAATTACTTGTATATGGAATCATCAATGGATAGCTAAATAAAAATAATGAACATATATACAAAAATATGGATGTTTGATCCAATATGTAGAACTATTTCAGAAGAGTAATTCTGCATAGGGTTAATAACTATGAATTATTAACATAAATTTTGCTTCATATGTAAAAGCTGACAAAATTTGTATACAGGTATTCCTAATTTATATACATTCAACTTTCATAAAATTTAATTTTAAATAAATATTTTCCATATACTTTTTTGTTTTTTCAGATATGGAACATAAGCATCTACTGTATTTGTCAGTTTACAAGTGTAAACATATTAGTTTACAATATTTAAAAGTTCATATTATTTTATTTATTTGTATATTCTATTGTTTATTGATCTTAAGTATCTTATTACTGATATATTATTATTCCATGTAGCAATATATCCCTTTTAGTTAAAGAACAATATGGCTTCATAATGATGGGTTTGTAAAATCACTTTAATCCACCTAGCCTCTGAAGTTTTTGATTCAGAATTGTTTGATTTTGAAAATATTCAAAATTTCTTGGCTTATACTCAAGTATAAAAAATTTTTTTGTTAATATGTAACTAAAGATGAACATAGCCTAAAAGTATTTTTGCATAATCAATAGCTTTAACTAGCTACATAAATTGATTTCACTCTTATTCCTTCAACAGAATAGACTAAACTGTTCACATATTTCTAGAAATAACTTCTGCTATATCTGAGACTTATTGCAGATGATATCAATATTGCATGCACTGATGAAAATGCATATCAAATGAACAATAAAGATTAATCAACTAAATACTGAAATAAAAAATTAATTCAATAATTCTTAAAACATATTTAATTTTTAAAAATTAGAAGTACTGACTAATAATCAATCCATTTACTTTAATTAAATAATCTTAAAAATTATTAGTTAATTTTTAATGTAAATTTTACAATTAAAAATAAATGCAAAAATTGATTTACTTTTATTTGATCAGTAGCATTTTGCAAACTCTCTCTCAATTTTTCTGTTACAGAACTGCTCGTTTCTCTTCTTGTTTCCAACTATTTAAAATTAAATAGATTGCATTTTTAAAACGATTATAAATTATTTATTTATTTAATTAATTAATTATTATTATTATTATTATTATTATTTTAACTTTTTCATGTTAATTTTGGTCATACATAGCAAAAATTATTTTCTCTTTCCAAATTACTTATTCTTTCATCAAATATTTATAATTTTTTGGATAAATAATGTTTTATTTATTCTTTATAGCTATGCAATTTATATTGTAATATGTTATTGGATTTTATTACCATAATATGAAGAAACTATGTAAGTGATGAATTTGTCAATATTTAATATATATAATTTTTTTTTTATGATGAATCTAATAAATCAGATGTTTCTATTGGTAAAATGAAATAGAAAGAACATCTCAAACTAAAAAATTACAAAAAATACAGGATAAGAACAGATTATAATTGGTATGTGAAAATACATTTATAATTTGAAATTTATAAATATGAAAAAAGAAAAATTATTTGGAATTATTGGTAGCCCATTATACCAATGATAGAATTTAATGTCATCAAGCCAAAATAAGTTAAAGCTCAACCTAAGCTAACAGTATCAAATCAAATTGCTTATTTTATATCAATAAATGAAAATAAGTTATTACCTCTTCCAATTTCTTTCTAGTATCTTTAAGATCATGATCATATATAGTATATTCTAAGGACCTAAAAAAATTACATATTTTTCTGTAAATTCAGCAATAAATTTTATTTTCATTTAAATTAAAACATTTGTATTGTTAATTACAAACTTTTAAAATTAAGCTTAAATTGTGATTAGGAACAGAAAAATTATTTTAAATTATGATTAGGAATAGAAAAATTATTTTAAACTATGATTAGGAATAGAAAAATGAAAGTAAATTGCAAAAAAGATTTTTTTGTAAATACCGTATATACTTGTTTATAAGCCGAGATTTTTTCCCAAAAAAAAAGTTTCTGAAGTGGGGGGTCAGCTTATACACAGATCAAAAAAATCAACTTTTTTTTGACTGGAGAAATTGAAGTAATAAGCAAACCCATAACTTATTGAACGTCTCCTG
>WUQG02414130.1:0-41376 GCA_011317285.2 Androctonus mauritanicus | reverse complement strand
TACGCCATTACCCCAGAGAACCCCTTCCTAGACTCGATCATTACAGAAATATCATGTCAGTCCATGGTCACCTCAATCGGCCCACCTTAGATGAACTACACAATGCCACCCTCACCATGTCCCAGGAAAACAAGGTTTGCTGAACTCTTATCTTTTTTAACTATTTTTTTTTTCTAATAAGTAAGTAGATCCGGATAAAAATAAATATAGATTCTCCATTATCTTGTTAACTTGTTCCTGTATTGATATCGCTTATAAAGCTATGAAGACTTAAATAATACTTTATTAAATAATTTTTTTTAAGAAAAATTATTACAGTTTAGAGTTAATATTAAAAGGATATAATTATAATTAATAAAATTATATATCGGATAAAATTAAATTAGTTAACAATCATAATCTAATTAATTATTATATGAACGATTTTATTTTATTTTTATATGTAAGAAATAATGTGTAAATTATTAATTTTCTCGTGTGATATACAGTTGCCAAATCTACTTTTTATTAAATATTTTTAAAGATTTTTAAGTATTTTTATTAATAGTTATAAACATCTCGTCACGCATGTTTAAAAACACGTGGAAGCGCTGATCGATGTATAGTGAAGATATTTTTAATATGAAACGTTTAATATATAAAGAGCAGCGATTTTTATTAAGGTAATCGATATCGATATCATCAAAATTCATAAAATTTAATCATTTTTTTAGTATTTTCAATCTCTACCCAGAAGACGAGAATGGATAATTCTACTCATCAGACTAAATAAAAGTAATAAAAGCAATTCATTGTTGTAAAAGAAAAGACAAATTTATCTTTTTTTTTTTTTTTTTTCCTCTGGTACTGTCGCAAGTATTGTCCACTTGAAAGGTCATTCTGGGTCAGTTAATATTATTTTTGCTTCTGTACCCATCTCTAACAAAGGAATCATCTACACACTGGTGCGGATCACAGGTTATTTACACTAGTTCAGATCAGGTTTACAGATTTACTGGTTTTTAAACTTACTTATACCTGACTGTCGAGTCATTCTTAGTATAAACAAAACTCCCCATTATTTACTTTTAATGCTTAAAACTGTAATCAAGAATACTTAATAAAACTAAAAAAAAAATATTGTGGAAAATTTTGTTAGCCGTAAACTTTTATATATATAGAATTTTTAAACAATATTTTTTAAAATTAAAGATAAATTTTCCTCCGAGTTATTTCCAGATTATACACTTTGCCAAAAGTCAAGTCAGCAAAGAATATTTAAGAAAAGAACAGTCGTGACATAATAATATTCGTTTCAATAATTGTCTTTATTATTTTTATTTTTATTTTTTTTAATTAATTTGTATTTAGTCTACATGAATAATAATAGCGTAGACAGAATGGGATTACTAGACCCTTACATAATTAATGTTTTCATTTATTAATCAGTTTATAAAAGGGTTGGTTCCTCTAGAGGATTTTTGGGCCATGTAGCAACTAGGATTACAGAACATTTCTATTAATATGTTAATGCGTAATGTTTTAGAATAACTGCAGGGGTTTCGTTTTGTTTGGTTAACTGTAAAATAAAATATATAATACACAGGTCTATAATACATAGAAATATGTAATATAAATTTTATAATTTTAAATTAAATCAAAAACAATTTCCATCCGAGTTTATGTCGATTAAAATTTGTAAGGAGAAATTCGCTGTTATGATTAGATTAGAGTCAGTTTATAGTTCTGAATTGTTTCCGCCTATTGGAAACAATTTTCGAAAATATGCAGTGATAATTCAGCATAAATTGGCCTTTTTTTTACCTACATTGTTATATTTTCCATTTAAGAATAATTTAATATTATTATTTTTTTTTTGTTTCTCTCTTTACTTTAATAAAGGATTTAAATAGAATATAAAAGAAGGAATATTTAAATTAACTGTTAAAATATTTCATCCATAGTTTAGCTTTTTTTATAGATTAAAAAATATATATACTGTAGAAGAATAAAATATAAAAATATTATATGTAGAAGAATTAACGATAAAAATATTAGACGTAGAAGTGCGGTAGATATTTAATAGGAAAATATGAATTTCGGATGAAAAGAAATTAAGTATACACGTGTCGAGAACAAACTTGACACTTATCTTTATCGTAAACAGTTGCAAAATGGAAATTTCTGTTCAAACAAAAGGAATCTCCTATAGATATTTTTAAATCCTTTGTCTTATATTTTGGATACACAGTATATATAAGCTTATAGATTATTTCTATAAAGAAAACATACTAGCGCAATACTCAACGTTTCCTAAAAAACTATTGAAAGATTTAATAAAGAATTGGCTCGTTATTAACGGAAGAACTTGTGAAAAATGAAGCCCAAATATTTCATTTTCTTAAATCTCATCATGTGATTTGGCAGTCTTTTCTAAAAAGCTTCAATGTTAGAAATGCAAGCTTGCATTTTGGATAACTGTAAAAATTGTTACTTAAATCGAAACTCCTACTAGAGTATTTCTATTATACAATCAACATGTGAAAAGATTTAAGTTCAAGAACTCATCCTTTTAGCAAATGGAAAAACCTTGAAGTAGTTCGATAACAATCCTATTAAACTTTCTCTCATAAATCTTTTTCTCTAGTGATCAATACCCGAGTTATACAGCTGATAGCATTAACGTCATGTGGGACATACTTCCACTTTCCATTCTCTTCACGTATGTCAATCGTTTTATTTCCTGGCTTGTGCCGTATTGTTAATCGAAGCAGCGGGACACCCACATCAGCGATTATGTTTCCTGATGAATTACGAGATCTCTCTGCAAGCTCTTTACGTCATCAATTAATTCAAAGATTAGAACAATAATAGAATTGTTACTACTATTATTTTACTACGGCGCTAACAAGACGTTCTCATTCAACTTGTTTTAATCTAATTAACAGTGACGGTAGAGATAAAATCGTTACTTTTTTAAACTGTTCTCGTCGCTATTATGCTTAATATTTTGCAGATTTTTAAAGTCGTATTGTGTTATCCCATCAATCAAGTCAACCCATTTGCAACCATCATCGTTTCATCTAGAATAATGCACAGAATGTGTTCCACATCTTAAAAATTTCGCCAGTTCAGATGAAAAATGATTCACGGATTTTCTTTTTTGAATGATGTGTCGTGATAGATGTTGAAGTAAATTAAAGGGTTTTACCGATGCTTTTTTATTCACGTGTTAATGACTTATGCTAATTTTCTTGGTCGCTCTACTATTAGTTCGGAAACAGCATTACAGATAAGGAATGATAAATTTAATGCATCGTGTAATTCGACAGAAACCATTTAATTTCCTTCTTGTACAGCTATGCAAATCGTTCTTTAAATATAGGATCCTGTTTAAATCAAAAAGAAAAAAATATATATATATATTTCCTTTCTTCGTCTGATAATTTAATAAAGACAGATTTTAATCGATCTAAGGATTTATATATATATTTAAAAAAATTTATTTGCATTATTAAATTTGAAAATAAATCGTTCTAATTGATAAAAAAATGACCCAATTTTAATATCATAAATTTTTGTAATAGGAATGTTAGAAAATTATTCTCGATCCATATATAATATAGTTTATCTGTCTACAGAAATAACGCTGTTTTAGATCGTAAAATTAATGTCGTTAAAAGGTTATTTTTCAGAGAAAAATAGAATATTCAGGAAAATTTATAGTTCCACTAATATTTTGCGCTATTTATTTAATAAAATACAAATTTATAATTATGATAGAAGAAACAAAAAACGTTAAAAATCGATAACATTTTTGCATTCGTTAAAAGAAGATCGTGAGATTTAATGTCAGCTTGTTGAGAATGAATAAGTGAAGGAGAGGTATGATAATTTTCTCGGCTTTTCCTTAGAACAGACGCCTACGTAGGCACCTCTCTTCTTAAGTTAAGATTGATTACATAAAATTACATAACCACTCAATATCCTTACAATGTTAGAAAAAAAAAATCGATTTCGGAATTGACCTCGACCTAGTCCAGTGACCTACACACCTGCGTTTATTGGCTGACCGAAGAAATTTTTGGTATTTTTCATATCTATCTTAAATCTCCAAATTAATAATTTTTGTCTTGAATATTTTGTACCGATTCTTCCACGCTATTGGCCTGCACCAAGTCGAATTTCAACTACTAGTTTTATGGGTCATATTAATTTTCATCAAAAATCTTGATTTACGGCCATACCCAATGTATATATTTGTTGTTGTTGCTACTGCGTGTCTGTCCTATTTTGGAAATCTTTTCGAACACCTAATTAATCTTTCCCACCCCGAGGACGCGTTGAGAAGGAGGTGCAGTCGAACGTGTTTAGCAATGGGTGCTAGAATAATTTTCTATACAAAAACTGGATGATCCGGATCATATTTGGCAATTCTCGGGAGATACATAATTCGTTATTACTTATAAACATAATATTTCATTATATTGTGTAATTATACTATTAAATAATGCATGTAGAACAATTTCCCAAACTTTTAATGCCTTTTCATAACGCGCGTTATTTTTGTTACTACAGTAGTACAAATAGTGTAAATTTTTGTGTAATTCCCTGTTTAACAAGAAGTTAAAACCAAATATTTCAAATTTAAATAAACAAATGCTTACTTATATCTGTTTGAATTGTATGAAACAGTTTAAATATTTAAAATGGAAACATAACTTGGCAAGATACTCTTGGAATTTTAAAGGCGTTAACCTCTTCAGGTTGGGCTACAATCCTGTCCTACGCAACCTTCTAGTTTCTTATTTTTATTTTTTTTATTTTATATATTTCTTCCATTCATCTTCTTGTTTGACGATACTATCGTTTCTCGTCTGGTCGGAGTAGATTTGACGTAAATCTTTCAATAGTGAGTAACCTTTGTATTAACCGATTCATGGCATCAGCATGACGTTAAGATGGAGAATGTTTAGAATATTCAGTTTTAATAACATTAACCGTTGAGAAAGGATGACTAAATTCTTGGCAAAGGTTAATTTGTAGTCAGTGATTCATTCTATAATACGTTGTTAGTCAGACAGCTGTTAAAACGCCCAAACACGATTCTTAAGTCGGCGTAGTAGTCAATGGCGAAGAATAAGTCGTTAAAATTGTATAGGAAATTTTCCCGACTTTTCGTCATATATGACACGATATGAATCGAATTTTCTGAGAATTTTCATACCAAACAGAAATTTGGAAATACTCCAAGGAACATTCGTTTTGTGAAGTTACTTCCTGTAGTACAATGAGTGCAGTGATGTGCAAATGAACAAAAAACAGGAGACGTGAATGTAAACAAACGTTAACTGTGAGACTAACTATCAAATTCTTTTATAATTATAAAATATAAAAATGTCTTCGAAAAATTTTTCTTTCAAATTAATAATTAAAATTCTTACGAAATTAGCTGTCTTCTTTTCTTTATAAAACTTTATTTATGCGGAATTAATTTGTATTTTTTTTTAATAGCCAAATTTCCTAACGATATTCAAAAGAACTTCCTCATTTACACATGTCAACAAACGTTTATTTTCTTTTATTTTTACGTTTAAATATTTTCCTCGAAAATTTTCTTCACGTTCACGATTTCGAAATTTGTTTCTGACACTTCCCTGTATTCATTAACTAAAATAAATGTCTCGTGGAATTAAATATTCATAAAAGCTATCGAAACAAATAAAATACAGTAATCGCATCGGATTTCCGTTTGGGGAATCCGAAATCGAAACTCGTTGACAACGTCCGCAAACTTTGAGCGGGCAAGTAGTGGACGTTTCTCTGGTTCCACGCGATATAATCAAATGAGCAGTTTAAAAATGGAGTAAAACTGAAGTCAACAAACCAACCAAATAAAAAAAAAATCAGAAATGCCCACCATTAAAGTAAATCATCTACCATGTCCTTTTTACAATAGTTCCTATAAGCACACGGTAAAAACATGGAACGACATTAAGCGTCATCTGCCGCCCTTTCATTTCCGAAACCGGAATAATTTATATATACAGACAGCAGGTGCTTTAGTTACCTCCATTATCCGGAGTATATGTTTTACGAGTCTATAAATCGTTATTTTAAAAGAAGTCTTTCCTGTTGCTGCTACAAATAATTCCGAATGTTACATAAAAATTGGCAAATATGTAACTCGATATATTTTTACTGACGGAAAATAAAGATGAAGAGTAGGTCGTGTCAAAAGATATTTTGTTTTAAATTTTGGACTGACCTGTTTCCATTAATTTCGTACGTTAAAACTAACGATAATTTTTTTTATTTTCCTTTATTTTAATTGCGGTCGACAAATGTAAATATTTTTTTTACAAAAATACGAATTAAATATTTAATACGATTTTTCTTCGTAACGTTCGCATATATATATATATATGACTACATTCATTTTTTTTTATATGGCTCTGAACATCTGCCACAAATAATTCATATTTTTAAAAGTATCTGTTAAAACTTCTGTTAATGAGCAGAAAGCAATTGCTAAAACTCAAATATTACAATGATTTAATATCATTTTTCGTGATAAGAAAGAAAATTATAAACCACGCACTTCGAGCCGCCATTTTTTAGAATTAATTAATTAAAACACGCGCGTATTTTTAAGTAAGTTTACTGTAAATAAGCGCGCTTTAAAAATCTTTAATATTTATCTGAATTTTTTAGCATATTGTAAGAGGGAGGGTCGCTAAGAAGTACTTCACTACTGCACCAATTCAACACGAATGGAATTAATGCAAAGTGTGTCCTGTTTATCAGTGCTTTCTCTATTGGTTGCTCGATCTTCTGTCACGTAGGCGATTTGTAACAAGGGCAAACTCCGATTTCGATAACTCGTTATGTCGAAATTTGTGTCATGAAAATAATGATTTATATAACTTACCATATTGGTCAGCGGGTTCATACATTCCCGAGTCCTTATTTCGTGAGAATGGCCACTTAAAATATTTCACCATCTGATAAAAATTCTCATTAAATTGCAATGCAGTTAGATAATAATATTTTACACGAAAATAAATATTACTAAAGAATTCGAAGTTTATTTTTTGAAAAAAAAATTAAAATTTATTGAATTACTAATAAGTAAAATATATAGGTCGGTGATAATGCCGAAAGTTGCCCGACTTGTAAACAATTTGAAAAATTTCTAGAACTGGATAAAATTTTGCATATGAAGTGTACTACTGTGTAATAAATGTATTATTTTGTCTACAAATAGGTTCCTTACATAATAATCTGTATGTATTCATGAATATAAGTTAAACTAGGAAATTTATTCATATTTTAGGACGATGACTTTTGTACTCTTGAAGGTATAAATCATACTAGCAATTTAAAGTTCTCAAAAGGCTATTATTTACTCTTACAGATGCGTTTGTTGAATATATTTAATGCAAAATGTCTTTGGTCGTTAAAATACTAGACTATATTTAGGAATATATATAACTACTTAGATGTTCACTATTCTTTTGTTTAGTCTAGAAGTTAATATACAAATCTCAAATTTTTATTTTAAATTTTTCGCGGATTTTATGCAGTCTGAAATATAACTTAGATGAAAATTTAATGAGAAAATGCAATAGGATAATGAAATGCCTCGTATAACATATTCTTTAAATAATAAACTGTTTAAGTACAATTTATCCTGATTGGAAATAAGTTTTTGGTAATAGAAATTTGTAGCAAAAGTTTTTCAAAATATTAAATATTGATAATAATAATAATAAAAATATGCCTATTTATAATTGTATTAGAATGTTCGATTAAATAAGTCTCTATATTTTAATTTTTATTAAAAATTTTCCCAATTTTATGCCAGTAAATATTGCTCAGAAGCATAAGAAATGTGTTTTTCACCATAATTTAAATGAAATTCAGTTTTAATAGCTTTCTAGATTTAAAATTGCATTTTTCTTAATTATATAGGCCTACTTTGAGATCTTGTATATTATTCTCGGCAAAATATTAAAAAGTAAGAATATTGAAATCTATAAACGTGAATTGTGGTTAGAAAGCGATATGAAATGAACATTCCAAATATTTTAATTAAAATGAAATTTCTCGAAATATAAGAAAGCATAGACCTTTCTAAAATTCTTTATTGCACTCTATGCAAGAATAAACTTTTATTATCTTTTAGATATGAATTTCTGAACGAAATATCAGCAAATATTGTTACGCAGTACTCCGCGACCCCAAATATCTTATTTATGTTTAATCATGCATTGACCGTATATTTTAGAACCCCGAGGGATCGAGTAACAAAGAACCAGTCCTCAAATGGATTAAACAGCTCCTAGCATTATAGAATCTTGTATTCCACCAGCTCCTCTCCTTTATCGCTTTCCTTTTTTCTTTTTTTTCTGGATAATCGAACGTAGAGTAGAATGCCAATCGATTATCCTTCTTTATATAACGTAAAATCGTTCGATTTTTATTCGTGAAAATTAAATAATAGGAAATGTGTTTCGTTACATTAAATTTCAGAATAAAACGTAACATTTTCATTCCTTGATGCGACCCAGCTTGGCACAATAGGGATCTGACACGACCGAAGTAATGAATTATGCCACCTTACGCCAAAATTGCCCAGGGCACACATCGTCCTCTTTCAAACGAGAAATAAATCGATTCGCCACAAAATTTGCCCTTTTCTAATGGTACCATTTTTATTTATTCATATTTTAGAATCTAGATATTTAATTTATTCTTAAAATAATTTCCTAAAAGTTTACCATTAAAAGATATCTTCTAAGATTGCTTTCTTATCACGAATACGGTGCACTTTCATATGCAAAATTTAATAGTGTGATGATTTTATAACAAAAACAATGTGGTATAAAGTGTTACATATTAAAAAAGAGAAGATATGATAGACAAACTGCATGAAATCACACGGTTTGCATAATAATAGCCCATCTACATATTTTCGTTTATTACAGTGTAAAAGCGGTTTTTGGATCTTTCGGGCGATAAAATAAAAATAAAACTCAGAAAAAAAAGAAGAAGTTCTCCGCCCACTGTCAATATGGTTTAGATACTATTTCAAATTGACGAATTTTCATACTGTAATGCCACGCCTCGAGATATGTTCGCGATATGCAGATAAAAATCTTTAGATCTTATGAATTAATGATAGAGGCCCGGAGAAGTAGGCCTCCTTAATCACTTTTATTCATTGGAATTTATTTCCGTGTTCCTACATTAAACAAAAAAAAACTATATATATGTTTGTATAAAAATTGATATATTTTATAGCTCGTTGGCGAGTAAATATCTTAGAAGAGTCGTTTCTTTTTATAATGCCACCCTTGCTGTATTAGCCTCATATCTTGACACCGTCTTATACGGTTAAACTTTAGTATCTTATCCTGAGGGAGTAACTTTTTGACGTCATTCTAACCCAAATTGTCTGATTGCTTGCCTTTAACAACTCCACCTTTAATTTCCAGACAGGTTAGCGGTCACTTTGTTCGTTAACTCGCTTGTAGGCGTTTCTTTGATGAACAAGATCGGGATATAAAGATTTCTAATGTTAAAATATCAGAAACATGTTTTATAGCCTTTCGATCTATTTAAAATTTTCTCGAATCGAATTTTAATTGTAGGATGCCATCAGACCGACAGATAAAAAAAGTTTACGCAACTTTGTTTTTTTTTTATTATAAAATACATACAAAGTTGAAACAATGCTATCGAAATTTTTATATTTCCTCATTGCTTTCATGTTTAAAAGTTTTAAATTGCGAAGTGTACAATAGTGGATTGTTATCTTTTACGGAATCACTACATGAGAGACTTTGTTTTTATACAGTAGATACGTTATTCATCACCTACTGCATATCATCGCTTTACGTATGCAAAGGACAAAAGTATTCCTGAAGAGAATTTTGATAACATAACTGCTAGTCCTCCAGATAAATTTTTCTCTTGCAGTCCATTCTAACTAGTCGGGTCTTTTACCTTTTACTATAAACTGTGCGGTTATCGTTTGAATCACCATTTTAGATTACTCCAAATCAAAATATTTTATTCAGTTCGGATCATATTCTATAGCAATCCAAGAAATTACTCAAAAGCAACCTTCAACGTATCATAAACGAGAGAAAATACAAAAGATGGCGAATGGACAAAATCTATTCATAAAATCTTATTTGATCAAAATTATATGTTTCGGATGGTAACCAAATACTGCATTTCATCGAATATATATTAATTATACTTCAAATATTTTATATTTTATTTTAACTCGAGTGGATTCTTTATACGCTCGCATACGTAGCCTATTTCCAATAAGAGAATGGAAGTAAGAATGCAAGAATAGGTTATAGGTTATATGACGTTTATGTTAACAATGTGGACCTAATTATGGCCTATCAAGTAATACTGACATAACCTAGTTTGTTAACAAAGTTTGATAAGCTAATAATACTTAAATTTTTGGAAATTATATTAATTTACTTTTTACATAACACGGATTCGTTATATTCAAAAATCTAGTTCATAAATAAATTGATAAGAAGAGAAAATTGGAACTAAACAATCTTGTCTCGAAAGTTTAGCAAATCTTAACTATTTTAAGTATTCATTTTTCGATATTAGTGATAAAAATGAACGTTAAAAAGGATATTGTGAGGAAATTTTTAGTTTAAAAATTATCATATTATAAATATATATCAGTTTGTATCAATAGAGAATTAAATTTTATTTTATTTTTTTCGTAGCAGAGTTTACATAATTAAAAGCTTTGTAATCTAAACAGAATTTATTGTTTTGATAAGATGTTTTGAATACTTTATAGCGTCTAAACGAAGAACATCAAAGGAAAGATCGTGCTTACTAATCAGAAACGATTAGAATTTCAAGTTTTGTATGCCAAGCTGTGGCATTTATCTCTACCTCTGTGGTCTGCGTAGGCGAGAAGATACTTTAAAAAATAAAAATAAAAAAAAAAAACTTTAAATGTTTCTTTAAGCAGAATTCGACGAATATCTTTCATCTTAATATTTTTAATTCGAAAATTTCCAGTTCTCTTTGATTACCAGTCCCGTTCCGATAATTGAATTTTTGTAATGATCTTAAAAATTAATTTGGAATAAAAATTCGATGGTAATCAGTTTATTGATTATATATTATGTCAAAGACTCTAATAAAGGAGTTTCTAAATGAACTTAAGATAAAATTGATAAACTATTAGATTTAATAAATGAATTGAATTTCAGACCGGTTTAAAACTCGATACTTAAAGTAAACTCGAGTCGCATTGTGTGACCGTTGTCACAGTATCGAATTGATATTCTTAATAGTTTAATTTAGAAAATCTTCGAAATTTTTCTTGTTTTCATCGAATAATTCATTTAAATTCGAACGAACAAAACAAGAAAAAATAAAAGATTCATGCTGAAATATATATATATTCCCCATACAGTGTGTTATAGAGAGAAAAACTTGTTCGCGATCGTAATATTTTCAACGTTCCCTCTCATTGAATAACCAGGCACAGCATATAATTTATTCTTGTTAGACCCGATTTATAAGACATTAATTTAATCATAAAGAAGCTCTATCGTACATACTTTATCCATATTTAGTCAGAAACGTACACAGTAACGTAACCTCAGGTATGAGAAAGCTGCTATGTTAGGAATAAAGTTTTAATGACGTCGAAAAATTTTAATCTCTCTCTGGTTTATTTATTTATTCATTTATAAAATATTTAAATTTTTTTTATATTATTCTATCGATTTTAAAGTCTATATAATTACCGAAATGCATTAAATTTTATAATAAATCTTTATGTTCAGGTTAATTATTTTCAGTACTGTTCAGGTTAAAGATCATCTAAAATAAAAATTTGTGCACACGTAATATTAGCGTATAATTATCCTATTTTCTGTTAATTATCGTTACTAAATTACAGTATCAGTAATCGTTTCGGATGTGTTAAATGGTAGGAGGAAAAACTGCCAGTTAATAAATAACAGGACGAGAGGTTTATAGGCAAATATAAATGTAATTCAAAAACTCGGCTATAAGAATAAATAAACAAATAAACAATCTTGTAAAATTTATAATAATTATATATTAAATTCCGAAATTATATATAGAATCAGCGATTTTAATTCTTAAACAATAAATCTCTTCCAAACAATAATAATCCATAATAAATTATTTAGCCTTATATTTATCTATAATCTTTCTATTCTACTTGATAATTTTCTACCAACCATAATATTTTAAGAAGAAAAAAAATTCTTAATATCAGTTTAATGCTTTGTGTACATAATCCTTCCAATCAGAACATTTTATCGTGTCATTTAAATAGTTTTCTAACACGCGGTTGTCACGTTGGTAGTCTTTTTTGTTTTTTTTATTCCGCTCGAAAGTATACATTAATTTTTTTTTGATGTTTTAATAAATTGAAAATATATAGAAGTAAAAGTTAGTGGAGATCACGTAGTAGAAGACGTGAGGTTAAGGTCGTGACTTTTGACTCACGCGAGATCTTTTTCGGAAGTTATCGTCAGTCGTTAATCGACGGATCATTTACGAGAATATTTTACGAAATTTTGGCATATAAATCTGTAAAAGTTATTGTGATATATATAAACGGTCCAAAAAAGAATGCATTTATATTCTGAATGCCAAACATGCTTACGTACATTATGCATAAATTAATCGAACTACTAAGTTCAAGTTTGTTTTAAGTGCGTAATAATACTAGGAAAATCTTAATAATTTAATCACGTGTAGTCACCGAATGTTATTTATTCGTGACACGCGATAGAAATATTAATAATATAACTTATTTTATTCGATTCCGCTTTACACGCTTCGGAGCGTAGTAAAATAAAAATGGAAATTTTTTCCAAGGTCTGTTCGGATTTCGGCCGAATTTTTCTAACAAAATACATTTTTATCTAGGCTACTGTATAATTATAGCATTATAAAATAACTTCCGATTCGGTATAACGTCTAGTGAATCATATTTGAAGCCGTTTTTATTCATCCAGACACTTGAATAATTTTATGTAATTTATGCAGTCGAAAGTTCAATGATATCTTTAAAAGTTTTTCTATGAAAAAAAGAGGATTTCCGATGCAAGAATGTCGAAAATTTATACAAAATTTTGCGCTTTTTTCCGTGAATAAAGTATTACTTAATAATTCGGATTATAATTTTAAACTCGCTATTAAACGAGATACAAAATTTTCTTTTAATTTATTAAAATTAATGACGCCATTTTTTAATTTTAATCGTGTAAGTGCAAAATTCGTCTTCGAGGAAAAATAACGTTGTTTTTATATTATCGTTGCATTCAACCTTCCGGTTTTGATGCGAGTCGAGTTGGAGAGTGAATTTTTCTTATCACTCTCAACGTTGAATATAAAAATTAATCCAGTGACGTCAATGAACCAGCTGAAGATTAACAATTTTTACTGCCGTCATTTAAAAAGAACTGACCACCGAAATTTTATTTTACGACAGCTTAAACAATAGCTTAAGAAAATACGCAATTTCTACGCGAAAAAGAAGAAGAAAAAAAAAATTGCACAATTTTGCTCAAACGAGTAATTTTTTGGCCTAGATCCAGAAACATGCTTAAAAACCCGCCTCACACTTTGGCCTAATGTCATGATGTTCTTTCTAATACGTGACAATTGTATAATGGCGTCATTATGTTCTTTAAATTTGGCAAATATCTAGAAATTATTTCTGCGAAATAACGTTATTCTACGAAAATTTATTAACATCTAAAGACAAGTTTTTCCTTTTTTTTTAAAGACGTTTACACAGTCATAATGAATGGATAGACTTCAATGTAACGCTGACAAATTGCAGTAATTGTTGATTTTTTTGAATAATTTTAATTCATTTATTTTCTGATACAAATTATATAAAAGAAAGAAGTTATGACGAAAGAAACAAACCATAAAACCTTTTCTTTTCTGCGTGTGATGATGTCATATGTGCGGTGATGTTACATATTAATAGATATTTTATCTATTTAAAAATTTGTATTCTTATATCAAAATAAACGTTGATGTAATTTATAATACTCAATGCTTATAACAACAAACAATAATTTTTAATGTCATAGGTATAGATAACAAAAGATAACGTTTTTATTTTTATTTTTTATTTTTTTTAAATAGTCACTTGATATCTTCATTAACAGTTTTCTCCTTGGCTTTTAGCATATAATTTCTGGAAATTTTTGGACTTTAGAAGTGGAATTTCACTCCGTGGTTAACAAATGATTTAGGAAAAATCTTCCTGGGAAATATTTATTTTATTATTGTTTTGAAAATTAACGTTTTGAAAATGGTTCATTGCTTCCGCTAATTACCATGAAACAGTGTGACAAATTGGATTTGCACAATGTTCTAAATATAGAAAAGAAATTAACCAATAATTTTTACTATTAAAAATCGTTTTCTTTATATTATTTATTAATATAAAGTAGGACAAAATGGTAGGAAATAATGTAACTTAATTTTTAAATTTTCTGTTGTGATGATATTAAAAAATATATATATTTTAGAAGACCTGAAAGAAGATAGACCAGGAACAGTCACAAATATGTGATCCATCCCACTCAAATTTAGTGTTTTTATTAAATTTTGGGAGACTTCTGGATCCAGGAAAAATGGCCACGCTCACTTTATCTACTATCAGTTATTCTATCATAACCAAAATAAAAGACTAATTTGGATTTTTTCCCGGATTTTATGTATAAATTATAAATATATGAAAATAATGGAATTTTTGAAAGATCAAAATATTTTTATTACTGCAAAATGGTATTAAGTAGTCTACCTAATCAGCAACTTCACATAAGCATATAATAATTTCTATTTTCCATTAATTCAGATACTTCTCCAAACTTCAAAAATATTTATGTTTTCTATTAAAAAATTAATTTTATTCATTGTAAAAATAGAAAAATTCCTATTTTCGTTGAGATAAAATTTATGAGTATTCAGCAAATGGTATCAAACATGAATGTTGTTCATGAATTTGTGATTTTGCTCCGAGTATTTTTTCTTATATTGTATTAGTTTAAAAATGCATTTTTATAGATCGCTATGCAAGTTTATTTCTAATCTGATCGATAGAAAATTTATTTCGCTCCATCAAAATTCCTTCCACTGATGTACTAGTGAAAAATATAGAGATAATCTTCTTAGTTTGTCATTTAACATTTTGAAAGGAATATATCCTATTGTTGACTTATTAATAATTATATAATAATCATACAATGACAGCTTTTCTTAAGTTAAAACCAAAAATAATTCTATTAAATGAATTCATAGAAGAAAAAAATTAAAACATTTTAACTGTTTCTATCTCTTAATAAAGAGATATTAGTCATCAGTTTAAAATAAAACTTAATACAGACTTTCCTATCTGCAATTATGGATGCTTAGAAAATATTAGTGAAACTGAATTCATTATAACGCAAAATTAGTTTCTTTATAATAAAAAATATATAGTTTTACATTATATACTATATATGTATATTTAGAGTATACAAAAAATTACATAGCTGAATATATCTGACATAGTAGGGTGAGTGACAATCTTGATACACTATAAAAATTAAACATGCAAGCAAAGAAATAATGATTAATATAATAAAAAAATTAACAAAATATATCAATAACGATTTATTCATTTATTTTATTAACAGATAAATAACTATCGCAATTGTTATTAATTTTTAATAAACCATCGAAGAGTTATGTGAGAAATCTATGAGATCCATCGCTTCCTTACTAATATTAATTTTTACTGAAAATTCTGAGGGATAAATATAAAAAAAAATTACTAATATTATTTTTTTTCATTCATAAATTTTATTTTTTTATCTTAAATATGTTCGAGGAGTTATTTTTATAACTTGACCCGATTCCCACCTGTGTAAACAAGCCATAAATACTTGGCGTCGACTGTTTCGATAGTATTTCAAATGTGAAATTTTTCATACTTCTTCAAATTTTATGGAAATCTGAGACCATTTAAATATTATTAATAGTTTAATATTAATTAAAAATAATATTGTAGAGCAGTATGTTCTGAATTATATATTTTTTGTCTTGTCTTGTTAAAATAGCATGATTTTACTATCTATACAATATTGAGTAATATGAAATGAGTGTGAATGAATCCTGTCAACATCAAGAGAAATTTTGATATGTAAAAATGTCATTCGCAAACAGATTAAAACAAAAATTAATCCGGTTTTTTCCAAGTCGAGATATTAATCGAGGACAACTTATAAAAATAATTTTTCAAGAGTTTAATGTATGGTTTTGGATCCATCTCTGAACTGCGAATTAATTTAATAATTTCAAAACGAAAAACACTAAGAACTTTAAATTTTAATAAATAAAAAATAATAATCATTGTTTATATTAAAAAATAAATAAATAAAAATTTCAGCGCTGCAAAGCTGGATTAATTAATAAAAAGAAGAAGAAAAAAAATTGTAATGCTTTTATAAACCATTTACATAAAGGAAAAACTTGTTTATTTAGAATTTTATAGACTTGTGCTTAGACTAATTTACCGGGAAGAATTAATTCAAGCAATATTGCTATCGAAAAGATCGGTTCTCAAAAACTGGTTGACAGTTTGGAATTTGTGCACCTGGTGACCCTCAGTTGAGAAATGAATAGGGCAGGAAACCACCGTTTGATTATAGTTTTAATCACATAATAGACGACAACAACAGCATAAAAAAAGGAACACGACAATATTTAGTCGAATGTTTGATTGGCTAGTAACGAAAATTGGCTCTGCTTGAAAAAATTGAGGGAAAGCTTCGGTAATCAAAAAGGAAATACTTATTCCTGCTAACAATTAGGAACTCGGGAGTTTTCTTTCTTTGTCTGTCAGCACCTGATTTTTTTTTTTTTTTTGTATTTAATTGTATCTTTATTTTGCTTTCAGGAAGAAGTGTGTATCAATTAAAAAAAGTATTAATATGCGCATATATTACAAACGTTTACTGTGAACCATAGAAATTTAGAGATTCCACAACATTATTTCTATAATTTGATCTACCTTTAGAGAATTTACGAGGTAACTTGGCGATCAATTGGCTATATTCTAATATTAGAACTTGAAATATCTTTTTATTTTTAATAAAAGTGAAGATACGCCCTTCCTACTCTGACCTACTTTCCCGAACAATAATACTAATTTAATCTTTAAAATATTAAATTTTTGATGAATTTTCTTTAAAAATATAACTGTAACTCTTTTCAAAAAGATGTTTTTTTTTTATAACGTAGAGTTTAAATATGAGAAAACTACGATTAAAAAAAATAATAATAAATTTATTTAATATATTTTTTTTAATAGATGAGAAGGACGAGATAAATGTGTCCACAACCTTTTGCGGGCACTTATCTCATTATGTTAATAAGAAATTTTTATAAATTAATTACTAATGGATGTAGAATGCTGATAAAGCAAAAAAACTTTCGCAACATCTGCTTATCTTATAATTTTTGAAGTTTAAGGGCATCTTCCATTGAACTGAATAATAATAATAATAATTCGAATCACAACGTAGCGTGATTCTGCTAAATAATACTGCTACCATTAAGTTAAATTCGTTATCATATATACGTTTGTAGAACTTATTTAACACAGTTTAAGAGAGTTTAAAACATAATAATGTTTTAATCGAAAAAAAAAAAATGAATTAAAACTCTCGACTTAAATTTCCGTGACTGAAATTTCGTATGCGTGCTTTATTGCATTTATATTAACGTTTTCTCCGACCTTGATTAATCATTCGTAGCAAAAATTAAAACGAAAAATCGTCCCCCGTGCTTCGTAATATTAATTAAGATTTAATAGTCTCTCAAATAAATAATGTTTTATCTTATTTTTATATACAGTATTTTTATTTTATGCTGGTTTAAGTAACATTTTCTTGATTAACTTTGAATGACATTAATTAATTTCGATTGAATGATAATGCATCATCGTTAATAAAATCCAGTAATTCGTTGTATTGCTAATAGTAAAGACAGTTTTCGCTCCTTGAAAGTGTCTCATGCGTTTTAATTTTTTTTTTTATCGTTAAAATTTCCATGCACACACGTCATATGCGACTTTGAGAATGTCCAAATGTTCCGTCCTTCTTTAAACTTTGACCATTATGCTAGCGATTTTTTTTTTTTAATTCCTTTTTGTGTTAAACTAGTTAGAATATTTTTAACGAAGCAAAAATGATAACATTAATCTGTCTAGAACACCATTTGAAACTACTGTTCATACTGAGCGAATTGCATTATTAATTAAAATAATTAGTGATTCATAAACCGAAAATGTTCTCCCGAGTAATTATAGTCGTATAAAGTTGAACTTGAGTATAATTTATATAAAAATTAGAAAGAAAATTTATTTTATGTGACGAATTAGACTATGATAACATGCATATTTAAAAGCAATTATTCTCTTATAAATTGCTGTTCATGAATACATAATTTATGCCCGATCACGCCCGAAAATCATTCTATCCCCGTAAAACTATATCTTAAAGTTAAATAAAATAATGTATAAAATTTTTATCGGCTCCTCGATTCTTCAAAAGGAAAGAATCTTAAATTACTAAAGTGAGTAATTCTTTTTTTTTTTTTTTTTTTGTAAGCTTAGATTATTTCTTGCCTAATAAACAAAATTACTCGTATTCGTTATTACACTTTTAATTTTAGAAATTTAATTTTTATAATCGATTTTTCACGGTGTGTTACAAGCCCGTTTTGTGTTTTTAATTTGAATAAACATTCTAGGGTATTTTCTTCCCTATTTAAAAAAAAAAAAACAGAAAAATAGCCTTGGAGAATACGAAACACAAAAGAACATTTTTACCGCACGAACTGCGGAAAACTATTTTTATTGTCATTCTAAATGAAATATTTTATTTACAATTAACGTAAAAATTTTATTGCGTAATAATTCATTATTAAAACAGTATTCCTTTTGTCAGACTCGGGTCGATGCCCATCTTTCGAATCTAGTTCTCCACGGATACAGGATGCATACAGGTGGAGGTGATGGATGTGCCAAAACTACAGGGGGTTTTAATTCGTGACTGAAAAACAGTATCCACTCTATCCACTGGACTTTTGTCTACTGTAATTTCCGACATAATTAAATAACTTTGCATTAATTTATATTTAATATAGATTATATTTTAATATATCATTAAAATTATCTCGCCTAAACGTGTCGCTATTAACATATGAAATGACAACTGTCTATTAAATAATCCGAATCAAACGTAAACTCCCGGAATTTTTTTTAAATTTTAATAACTCAGGTTCTAAATGTGATAAAAACATCCTGTAAAACGCACTAGAAAGGTAATTTATTCCACTTTTGGCATGATTAATCTTAGAATTGTCAAGTTTCAGGATGTTAACTTAGAAGATTTTTCTCTGTTGAAGCCATTCAGTTCAGTTAGGATGGATTATCTGAATCAATAAGAATATAATATTAGAATAAATAAATTTTTGACTTCATAGTAAAATAACTGAAATAAATTTCCTCTCTGATGCATTTTACAGATTGTTTTTTTATCTTATATAGTACACAAGTTATTAAAATTTAAAACTGCACAAGATGCTTAAAGACATCCTATACAAACTAATTTTTTTTTCATTTTTTCTAGTTTTCTATAAATGATTTTCCATTCTAGGGCAGTTTTTAATACGTCTTTATAATTTTTTTCTGTGCCTAAAAAATGGAAGACTGTATATATACAATAATTAAAATTTAATATATTTTTTAAAACTGTTTAAACTATTATTTTTAAGCTTACTATATAGCCTACTACATCTTTCGAAACAGTAAAAAATTCTCCAGAGAGTTTCTTACATATCTTTAATTATTGAAAATATTTAAAACGATATCATAATTACAAACATCTTAATGATCGTAGCTGACGTTTTTAAGATAATTTATCATGTAACAACTTAATTGTTCTTTTGAAGGTTATAAAATTGATCAGCTTAATTAGCATTTTCTTTTATTTTTTTTTTCAAATATAAGAATTAAAGGCAATTATTTAATTTTAACTCCAAAATATTTTGTTTTTTTTAACACTGCACAAAATTTTATCAGTTCTAAAATTTAGAAATTTTTGTAATTAATAATAAATCGCTTATTAGAATTCTTGATATTAAATTTTTAGTAGGAAAAAAAATGCATGAAGTATATAACGTTGGTGACAGTTAAACACACAATTTAAAATGCTAAAAATAATAATAATAAAAAAGTATCATAGTAATGTTTTCTGATTTTAATTAAAATTTTATTAATCGTTTAAAAGTTAATTTTTTTCTTTGTCTGGAGAGAATTTTTAATTCGATTTTATGGAGGTTATTTACAGAACAGACACTTGTTATGATATATAGTGAGAAAAAAAATCGCATTCTTCTATCTCTTTTACTCATTTATTATGTAGTTAGCTGTTTTTTATATTTTTTTTTAACAAATATCTGGAGGGTAATGCAGAGGGGACGAATTAATTCCTGTTCGTCTATATAAATTAGGCTCCAGTACACAACAGTATTTTTTTTTTTTTTTCGGCGGTAGTTCTTACATAAAGCTATTCGTTTTATCAGTCTGCTATATCTACACAATACTTGTCATCTATATTTTTCTGTTCGAGAGGGATTATTATTATTACCACTATTGTCACTATTTATTCTTGCAAATGACACTTTTCAAATTACCAGATTTATTCGCGGTTTTACAAGTTTTAAAAGACATTTTTCAATTTAAAATATTTTATACTTTTTTTTACCGATTTTTTTTTGTTGTTTTTGTTTTCACGCGTATTGAATTTTTGATGCCCAATTAACTCATAAATATCTGCTGTTCGATTTTAAGGCATAAATTAAATTTTATGTTCGATAAACTGATAACATAAAATTTAAATTTGACATTTTCCTTTTAAATATTTATTGCCATTTGTAGTTTAATAGATATTTTTATTAATAGGATACGATTTAATGCTATTTTTGTTTGTAGAACGTTTGTACGGGAATTTAATAAATTATTTTTTAAGTAAAATATTATGTGGCAATCGCATAAAATGTATTTAAATTTGTCTCAATGTTAGGCCGCCATTGGGTCAAAGAAAACTTCTTTAACACTTAAAAATAGCCGCTCGTAGCTATTTATTTTGTTTCATTTTATATATATTTATTAATTGAAATCATTCTGAATTGTCTTTAAAGAATTATAGAACTAAACTTATTATTATTACTTAAATTAAATAATTATGTTCTTTGGTAACTTACCGGTGAAACTTAAAAGTTTTTTTACTTGTAATAATACGATTTTTTTTATTTGTAAATCATTGTAATGATTTACATTTACTAAAGAATTGAAATATGCTATTTCCTTTTTAAAACTTTCATTTAATTTGTTTCTCAATTCATTTTTTGAAGAACTGTCGCCTTTAAAAATTGCTTCTAATTATGAAACTTTTTGATATTATTTAAGTTTGCACTTATTATCTGATTTTTATTCCTTAAATTATATTTATTATATATCTAAGTAGAAACCGTAATTGAATTATTAATGGCATAATAATAATCCTGTTCTGTTTTATTCTTACGTTAAAAATATGAATAAAGTTTTATCCCAAAGGGAATTTCTTTTTAATGCATAGTTTTGGTTACGTTTTATCAGCCTGTTATCTAACAATACCTCCCTTCACTTACTATACTTTCCTGCCCTAAAGGATTGTTATTGTCAATGAACTGGATTCGGTCTTTCAACCACGTTGACTGCACCTTTGTCTACGTTAAGATATAAAACACGTGTGCTACACGTGAATGAAATTCTCACAAACCTTATCTTGAGTTTCTCTTTCCTCGTACTGCATTTTTATTGAATGAAACAGCCCACTCTATTTGTTGCTACACATTTATCGACTTTGATTTATCTGGCGGGTTAGTTATTACATCTCGAAAAAGATTTGCATTGCGAATGAATGAAAAAAATTTATCTAACGATGAATAAAAACAAATACATTAATGATAAAAAATAATTGTACTGTTTCACTGTAGAACTTTTATTATTATTATATATAAATATACATATAAAATAGAGCATCCAGCATATATATAGAAAATTTCAGACGGGAAGTGATAAAAGCCATTCACCCATATCCTCCTCCTGTTAACAAGAATTGCATATACGATTTTTGCATAACAAATCAGACCGAACTTATAATATTCTATCAGTTAAGTCTAGACAGGGCCACAGAAGTACATATAGGAAGAAGAAGAATCTGTCTCTAGGCAAGTTCAGGGAGGGAGAAAGAAATACTAGGAATCCAGTGATTATAACGATTCTAAAGAAAAACCCTCCCTTTTTCGGGTTTGGCCTTTGTTAGAACGTATTTGTGTAGACTACTAGGAAAACTATAAACATATCATTAGATTGGCATTTCTTGAAACATCGTTTGACTATATTTAAATACCGAACATAACGTTTATGGGTTAAAAAAAAGTTGGTGAGACGTATCTCCAAAAAAAGAACATTTGCAACGATAGTTAGTATAGACCTAAAACATTTTTGACTATTGAAGTTTGACTTAACCGCATTCTAAAAAGTTTGGAATGTCTGCCATACAAGTTTAAACGTTGAGTGTGTCTGCTTCATATTTGATATGTAAAAAAAATGTTAGCACTGTTGCAGTAATATAAAGTGCATATTTAGATATTAATTTTGAACTGTTAAGAGCTTTTATGGGGATAAGAAATTCAATTATATTATCTAGATATTTGTTAATCAATTCATATTATCAATCGAACTAAATTTTTTTAAATATTAGCAAAAAATATAAAGTATGCATAATTAGAAGTTTCTTATTATCATCACATTGCAGTCGTTGCAATATCAACATGTTTTCGACAGAAGATAAAATATTTTGATAAACAGTTTCAGAATTATTTTCTTTTTAATCAAAGTTTTTATCAGACCTATAATATGCACAGAACAAAATGTTTTCAGCATATTTTGGATTGGTGGAATTAGAAGTTTTAATATTATATAAATCAAGAAAATAATACGAAAATAATTTTCTTGGATTGAATATTTTGGAATTTCTTATAGAAGAATTGCAGAGTATTATTGATTAAAACGAAAAATAAATTTGTTTTAATTACGTTTTCAGGCTGTAAGACATCTTAAGATATTTCGTAGTAAATCGTTTATTGTTTAGAAAAGTTATACTAGAAAAAGTAATGTTAATGATTAATATTTTAACTTGCACTTAAATAAGATTTTTCTTTTAATTTTTCTAAAGCGTTTTAGAATTTATGAAGTTAAATCCTATCGCCAATTTTCTGTGGAATAATAAAAAATTCTCCGTTTTATTCACCACTAAATTTTTCCTAGACTAAAAATATCGTGGATGAGAACTAGAAATATTATGCGAAATTCTTCAATGGCATTTTCTATTATTTGACGAAATTAATATATATATAGTCTATATATATATATATGGGGATATTTATCGTATTTTGAACTATAGTCTAAATAAATTATAAAGATATAATATAAAAATTTTAATTTCATAACCGTTTTAGTTAAATTTATTTATCCAATAATAAATTAATTCTGGTCGTTTATCATCGTCATCTACATTTTCTTACCTGGATATACAATAATTGGAATACGTTAAATTCTAAAGATAACAGTGAAGCTAGACTAATAATAAAAATTTTAGCATTAAGATTAAGCTATTAACGTCATAAAAATACCAAAAATTCCTATAAAAATAATTCATATTATTACTATATAGCATATTCAATGCTAATAGTCTATATTGGCATTCCGGTCGAGAGTTGACAGATACTTAAGATATATAAACAGTAACTCTGCTAATACGATTGCAATTATTGGGATTGATGTCAATTTTTTACTTAATTTTTTATGCATAATTTCTGTTGGAGATATTTATAAGTTATATAAATATTGCAACCACAAGTTAACTATTTAAAACTAAATTAAGTATTGAATCTCATTTAGTAAATGTATAGCTAAAACTGAATCTGTCCTGCCATACATGCGAAAATACAATATATTGGAGTCTATAATCCTCACAATTGATAAGTCAACATATGAATCAAACCCACTACTGATATTATATAACTTCGGCCAATCCTTAGAAAATTCATCGCCCATTTATCTTCATTTAAATAGACTTAACGGGATGCCCATTTGTCTGGGAATTGATGATTCATCTACTACACAATGGCATCTCGATAATTGCGCTTGTAGAATAATACGTCGCCTGTGGCTTGTGATAGTTTTCCTCAATGGATTAAAATAGACTTCGATATTGTTCGGTTAGATTCATTGAAAACTGTTCGTTTCTCTCTCGTGTTCAAATTTTTATCAATCGGGATATTAATAATTTCCTCTTAACTAGAGATCTTAACATCTAATAAACGAATTTATTGCGGATCTATATCAATATTTAATAGAATAATTTTTGTAAATATTTTCATTAATGAGGATGATAAGATATTCGATAAAATATTGTCTAATACGTCTATCTATTTAGAAGAAATAAATTAATAAAAAATGGCGAGTTATAAAGTAATGGAAGCAAAATTATTACTATATTACTAGCTTTGGATTTATTATTGTTTTATAACTGTACAGTTCAAATTTATTCTGAGAATTTTATTGTAAAAGATAGTCTGACATACAGTATATATTTTTTAAATTTAACTGAAAATCTTGATGTTTTAACGCAAGACCAAAGTAATTACCAAATATATATAGGTAACCCTGGATTTGAGAAGACTCAAATTACATAGTTTCAAAATTACGAAATTTGTATCTTTGCAGATTTTGTTACTCTTACACACGGTTTTTACGTGAATTTCTATGCGTTTCTAGAAGCTTCTGTAAATAGAACAAAAGGGATCAGTTGAATGTGTCTCCTTCTGCCAATGAGAAATGGGTGGAAACTTCCAGAAATTTTACCTTTAAATTAATTAAGTTTTTAATTACGAACTAATATGGCGAAACCTAATCTCGGCGTAAATCGAGAGTTAACTGTACTTAATAGCGCGAATAAGTCAACTAATTCGATTCTGGGTTAGTTGACTTATGTAGCGGGGTAAGTTGGCTAACAGTTTAATTTAGGTGGATATCTGTCATCACTAGCGCTTTTGACAGAATCATTTCTAAAACAGTACTCATGATAATTTACTCTCAAGAAATGAAAATTGAAGGCACAGTATTCCGCTTGCAGAAACTATCATAGCTATAGCCACAGGTATTCATTCCTCTTTCTCTTGACAAGTTTACTTATCTGCTTATATCCACGTCGAACTGTTACTTTGTCAGACCTTTGGACAATGATTATCCCGATTTCATCTATATACCAAACATCTGACGTGGCCAAATTCAGGCAACTGTATACTGTTATCAAATTAAAAAATCTTTTCTACATTGTTCTTGTTAAAAGATACGGCTTTAAACAACCTAGTACGGTAGCTTGTGGATCCTTTATGATAAACTTTCATTTCTTTTAATAAATTGCATATATCAATCAGGACTAACCATTTTATATAGAATTTAATTAGATGGAAGATTATTTGCTTTATCGTATTGGAATGCGAATTTCTTTAGTTCCTTCGGTGTCAAACCATAATAAATGTCTGAAGCTGTCTTTAAGTAATCTGATAATAATCTTTCTTAAAATCTTAAAAGAAAACTTGTTAGTTGACTAACCCCACCTGCATTTAGTCAACAAGCCCCTTTCGGCTCTTTGAAACTCTAAGCACACTACGTGGAACACTAATAGAAATATAAAGAGATAATTTGTTTTAGTCAATTTTTACACGATAAATATTGATATACTTAAAAATATTTATAGTTGACTGTAACAAAAGAAAACTATGCCCAAAAATTATCACTCATCATGGATTTTGATGTCCCACTCGGTGATAATATCATAGCGGCCGACTATACTGATTCATAGAAGCATAGCACTCATTGACATCGACAAACCGTTGTCATGTATTGTGAGATAAGATAGTCAATTTCAAGCCCCCTTTGTCAATAAACCCCATTGCCAACAAGCCTTTGTCTCCCCTACTGTAATCATTTAAATTATTTTCATCTGATTTATGGGAATAGAATAAATTTTTTAAGCTTTGTCTATATGATGTAAATGCTTTATATTATAAAATACGAGAAACTACTATATTTTCTTAAATTAATAAATTATGTATTGTTTATGTATATTTATGCTCAAATCTTATATTTTCACTATAATGTTTTCTAAAAATTATAAAAAATTCTGCATGTGCGGTTTTATTCTCCTGATATATTGAACATATTTCCTGTCACAATATTATTTCCACCTTTTCAAAAGTAAATATTTGAATTATTTCTTTGCATTATCTGTTAAATCCATTCAATGTCAAATCAGATATCAATGGATAATTTTTAATCTTTTTAACGAAGGAAAATGAGAATTAAAATGGCGACTACGAGTTAATATTAGAAGTATATGATACATTTTTTTGAAATCTGATAAAAGTGTTCTTATTAAAATTAATCTTGACGTTGCTTTTTTTCAATTCCGTTAGCTTCAGTTTTAATCATTAAAAAATGAAGCATTCAAATTTTGAGATTCGTCTCTCATATTTTTCGAACTAATTTATAGATTTTTATGAAATTAGGAATTTTAGGAAGATTACCACATTGAAGATGACCTTGATGAGACGTCGATTAATCATAAAGCTCCAACTGATTAAAAATGACTAACGTTCAAACTTATGAGATTTTTTTCTTAAAACTTCTGAACTATTTTTTAGATTTTTATGAAAGAAATAGAATGATTATTCCATTGAAGATTATCTTGATGACACTTTTTAACATACAGTATATTTTTATTCATTCCAAAATAATGAATATTGTATAGAAAGTACGTGATTGATTAATTCCGGAACTGCTTGTTGACTTATTCGACTTGTTCTAAATTTTGAAATAGGGGAGGATGGAAAATTCTGACTATTTAATGAATAAACTTTATAAGCCCACCACACTTTTACGGTGGTACGATTCTCAATTATTTCTTGTATAATCTTCAATATTTCGATAACATCAAGTAAAGAAAAGAACGTATAATATTTATTTATGATAAAAATTAAAATTTCTAATATGGTTCTTGCTCAGAATTATCCGCAGCAAAAGAATTTGAACACCCAGTGTAACAATTCTGATCAAAACAATAAATATTTTATTCGACATACAGTATACAGTACTCAATTTTAAAGGAAAAAAATATAAAGTTTTAACCGAACCATTGCTATATAAACTATGCTTCAATAGAATTGCAATACATTATATATATAATGTGTTGTGAACATTTTCATATTCTCTATTTCACTTGATATATTTCTTTATATCCAAAATGCAAAACAATTTCTTAAGAGACTGCCATCAATTATATTCTGAATGCAGCCAATATAAGTAATATATGTTGAGATTTATAAAATCATTATTCTGTTAATCTGCCTGTGTATCTCCCATAAATAAATTTTAAATTAATAAGTAAATTTTTATGAAATTCATTAAAGATGTTTTGCTATCCAAGATTATCTATTTGCAGTTTACTTTAATTCTATAACTTCAGTCGTTTAAAAATGGTGGATATATTCAAATTTCTGATATATTATATTAATGCAGTATACCAAACTAATAGATTTCTATGACACTTACAAGTTAGTAAGAAAGCCAATTCATTGAAAATGACTTAATGGCTAATCAATTAACTCTTCAATTCTATAAAAATGATGAATATTTAAACATTTCTGACTTCTCCTCAATAAATTTTGAAACATAATTGATTTTTATGAAACAATAAACAATATTAAAAATTATTTTGATGGCATAAATTTTAATTCCACATTTTAATCATTTCAAAATAGCATATATGCTCATAAAATGGGCAATTATTAATTTCCAGAATGCTTGTTTTTATAAATATGCTAAATAATGAGAAAAATTTTACATACTGAAACAATTTTTATCTCAACCCATAAGCACAGTGTTATCTGAGCATACCTGCATTTCAATTCTATTATACTATTAATTCCAAAATAATAACATAGTTAATATTAAAATTTCAATGTAAGAACTTAATATTACTGTATAGAGTTAAAAAATATTTACAAAAAATATTAGCAAATGTGGTTCAATTATCTTAAAATAAGTAATGCATTTAATTTAATAATAAAAAGCTGTACTATACGATAAATTTTTTGTCATCTTCACAAGATTTAGTACTTTATATGTTAACCACCAGAATTTGTTAAATCAGTCCCATAACTAAGTAATCTCCCATATAAATATAAGACAAATAATTGTAAAAAGAACTAATCATTTATTTTCTAAATATGTCTAATATTTTAAAATAATTAAAGATGACTGATTAAAATATATATATATCTTAATCCCTCATCTTTAATCAATAAATCTCTTAAAGGTTATGCATCTCAACCCTTAACTTTAATCATTTAAAAATGAACATCCCTATCAAATTTAATTATTAATTCAAAAGTTAGTGAGAAATAGACAGCAGCATGATTACCTTTTAAGCCTCATTTTCGTTTGAAAAGTTGATTACTAAGAAAGTAGGAAAGATTGAAATTAGAAAAATTACTAAGAAGACAGGAAAATCCATTTTACTTATTAGCATGTTGCAGCAGAAACAGGATTGGATCATTGTTTGCTGATTCGAAAATATTAAATATAGAATTATCATACACTTTCATAATAATTAACTTGAATTCTTTCTATTTCTTGAATAAATGAACTAAATTTTATAGCATTTTCATCAAAATCTTATATATAGTATTTCAACTTTTTCAAGCATGATAAAACTATTATGATGGGTAATTTTGAATTAAATTGCCATAATTTTAATTGTTAAGGAACTGATATTTTTTTGCAGTTGCATATATTATATGAATCTAGTCTTTAACTAACTTCAGTTTATTGATCTTAGAATCCAAATGACTATAAAAGAATTAATAGGCAAAAAGTTTCTTTGAAGGAATTTTAATTCCCTATTAATTAAAATATTTATTCAAATAAATGGCATTTACAGCATTTGAATAAAATTTTATGCTTTAATCTCATGATTTTTTTTCTTTAAGTGCATGACACCAATTAATTAATTTTGAATGATGTTTACATCAATTTTTATTATAATTTGTAATTTTTCTTGTAAAGTGTTGATTTGGTATATATTTCATATAGGTAAAAGTCTAATCAACTTTTCATTATTACATAAGCAAGTTAAATACAAAATTTCATGCTATTCTAAAAATTTTTTGAATTAGTGTCCACAAAATTTTATTGAATTTTTAATATCTTTTTATTAAACATAGTTATTAATATGCTTGGATATTTTTAATAAACTGTTGGAATATTTTTTTGTGAAAACTGTTTTCTCAAATTTCATATATAAAAGGAAAATAATTCTGGTTTTTAGAATAGTATGATTTCTACAATATTTTTTTATGAAATTCATCAAAAGTTTGTTTCCCATGATCTGAGTCTTAAATTTGTTTATCATACTATATAAAAAAATATATATAATTTACTTTTAATAAAGTAATATTTTAGTGAATTAAGAATATCTTCTATTTAACATCTCTTTGATAGTATAAGTTTTTAAACTGTTTTATTAGAACAAAGAATCTAGATAAAAATAAAAAATATGATTTTTATTTATAAAAATCAAATTTGCAACAGAATATTATAAACAACAGAAAATTCATATTATAAGATATAATATTCTGTTGTAATATGGATTTTCTTCAAATCTCATTAGTTTAATAAAACAATCTATTTTTGAATAAAAAATAATTTAAAATCTTAATTATTCTTGATCACTATAGAAAATTACTTTTAATAAAAAATAGCAGCATTATTAAAAATAATAATATATTTTTCTATTGCTTTATGCTTTATTTCATTGTTTGTATAATTTTAACTTAATAAAAATTATTTTATAATTCATTTTTATATAGCTTATAAAATAATTTATTATTGTATTTTTATATTTTCATAAATCATTCTATTCTTTAATACAGAATTTGAATAAATAATATATATTATTTAAAAGTTGCAACATTCTGTATCATTAGCAGTTTTGATTATATTTATTATTATAATTATTTAATTACTATAATTATAATTGTTAGTTTGGCTATATTATTAATTAATCTTTTTACATTAATTATGAAATTATTAAAGTCAAAATTTAAACTTCTTTATATTTGCTTTGATTTTTTTTTTTTACAAAATTCATCATAATAATTAAATTACTTAATTATATTTATAATAAAACAGATGAAAACAAAAGAATTTATTAAAAAATTAATTAAATATTTTTATTATAATCTAATTTGATAAGTTAGATTTATTTAGATTATATTCTAAATTAATTTTAATTTATATGCCGGTAGATTTTTATTAATAATTAGATTATATAGATTTTTATTAATTTATTATTGATAAAGATTTTAATATTTATAAGTAGTGTATTAAAGTTAATTTAATTACCAATTGTTATTATTGTTTATCTAAAGAAAAAAAATCCTAACAGTTTTCAATACATCATATTTTCAAAATCATTTTAAAATAATGATTAAGTTTTATATTTTTAAAATGAAATTAAAATATATATATAATAATATAAATAAATAATTGAAATTATATTGATTTTAGTAATATTTAAATATATATATATGTATATTTTTTGTAGCGATATTCATATAAACAAGTTAAATCTCCAGATGACCATGTTATTCAGAAAGGGGTTGTAAAATTAGGATGGATTCAAGGAGTTTTGGTAAAATAAATTTTTTTTTTATATAGAAATAATTAAATATAATATACATAATAATTTTTTTCTTGTTTGATACATAAGTATTTTTGTCCTTAAACTAGATATGAATTTACTTAATAAAATATATTTTTACTTCATTTTAGTAATAATTCAAGCTTAATTTAATTTTCCAATGAATAATTTTAAAAATATAAAATTTCATTACTTAATTTTATAGCAGGTGATATGTATCTTAAACATAATATAAAGCAAAAAATTTCAATTGTTTTTTAAATGTCAAAATAATAAATAGATGAATATATTATTTTATATTTTTTCATTGTTTAAACAAAAACATTTATTTACAACTCAATTCCATAATGATTTGATTTTAATCATTAAACTTCTATGTTGGTCTATACATATCACAATTCCGGATTATAAAATAATTCAAAATCAAACCTATTACTAAGAAATAATTCTATTTATTACTAATTATTATTTTTATTATTTAGTTTTTTGTTATATATTTTATTATTTTATAATATAGAACATTGATATTTTTGAAATTCAAATTTGATGTATTAGAAGTATGCACAATATTCTGTTTTGAAACTGATGCTGACTTATGAATAAGGCTGAAAACATTTTCAATAATAAATAGAATTATTTCCTAGTTGTATGTTTGATTTTATGTAATTTTTCTCTCTTGGGTTCAAACTTAATGTATTTCTGGCAGCATGTATTAAACTTTTGTAATTAATTAGTTCAGATATAATACATTCATTTAAATTGTAAAATAACTCTCTCTCAAAAAAATTACACATTTATTAATACTCGTAACAATAAAACATCCAAGTGTCAAAATCATTTGGGTATTTCATTTAGCACCTTCAAAAAGATTCAGTCACTAATTGTATTTTTTATTTAAGTTTATACCTATACAATAACTTTATGTAAATTTCAGTAGATTAACTCTTCTGTATCACAAAAATAAGCATTGCCTATTAAATTTACATACCTGATGCATATACATCAGTATTAAAATAGCACAGTAAATGGTCTTAGTCAAAAATTCTAAAAATGGTTCATGGCAAACCAGTTTCCAGAGAAAAACTTGATATTATTGTCTCAAATGCTCGAAAAAGGCATGTCAACAATGGAAATTACTAAAATATTGAGTCTTACATCATCAATAGTTAAAGATATCATGAAAAAATTTAAAAAAACTAAAAGCACCTTCATTGAAAAATCATCTGGATGATAAAAAATAATAAGCTGATGTGATGATCTTGCATTAACTTTTTACTGCATCAGATATTACAATCCACATGGTCAGAAACAATAAGAGCCATCATTTCAACTTCATGACTTTCATCATGTTAAAATTGAAATGATAGCCTTTATTGAAGAAGATGAAGATGACTGTGAAGAAGATGGGATAGTCATTTTATAAGCCGAAAGTGAAACCTCTTCTCAATACAAAACAGAAAAAATGATGATTGGATTGGGTGCAGAAATACTGTTCATGAAAAAAAGTAATTTTTTTCTGATGAATCTCATTTTGAAGTGTGTGTTGGAAGCAAAGAACTTTATGTTATCCAAAAGAAAGAGGAAGCTTGCCATTCTGACTGTGTGATTATGTTTTGTATATACTCAAATTCCCTAAAAAGTGTAATGGTCAGGGGATGTATGAAAATTCAAGTATTGGACAACTTCAGTTCATCAATAAGATTGTGAAAGTATCAAATTACTTTCATTTGCTGCATATCTGTATCTGGATGGTCACTATATCTTTCAGAAAGACAATGCTACATAGCAAAGACAGTAAAAACCTAAATGAATGATGTTAATTTGAAGGTGCTGGATTGTCCTACAAATAGTCTAGATATGCTACCCATTGAAAATCTGTGTGATATTTTAAAAAAAAAGCTGTAAAAAATGACCAAAAATCAAGAATCATTTATGCTAAATTTAAAAAAAAGAATGAGAAAAAATAACAGGAGAACAATGCCATAAACTGATTTCTCCCATGCCTGATAGAATAAATCAACTCATTAAGACAAAAGATGTTATTAAATATTAATAGTAATGACAAAATCATTTTGAAGTAAAAATGAATTGGCAGTTACATGTGCAGAAATGCAAAAATGCATGAAATTTTAACATTTACATGTTATTTTCTTGTGAGTTCTAATAAATATGTATTATTTTAAAAAGTATCTGCATTTATTTTACAACTTGAATGAACTTTTTATATGAACATTAAAAGGCTTTAATAATTATTGACAAAGGCTACAATGATATTACTTCTAATATGGAAATTTAATGGTGCCAAATCATTATGGAATTGAATTTTATTTTTATATTTTCATTTGTTTTGTATTATTTGAATGCTTTCTACTTGAAAATATGGTAATTTTAACCATAAATAAAATCAGATACAGTAATTAAATGTAACATAAAAATACATTTAAATGTTAAATAAAATCAAATACATTTAATTACTGTATTTGATTTTATTTGTGTTAATAAAAAAAAATCTTAGCAATCTGTTATTTTACTTTTAATCTTAAAATATATAATATTTAAATCAAAATTGAAAACAATATTGAAAATACCATACAATAATATAATATATTCTATATACAGAATAAAAATCAAATGAAAAATACTTAATATGTAAAAAATAAACCAAGTACAGTAACTAAAAAAAGTAAAGTAACTAAAAAAATTAAGACATGTTACAATTTAGGCTGATGGGCTACTTTGGTTAATATTGTTTTACTTTCTTAAAGCATCAAATCAAGTAGCCATATCTATATTGTAACAAATATCCCAATTTTTTATCCCAATTGTAACAAATATCCCAATTTATTTTTTATATTTTTGATTGGATATCATTTGTCTTTGATATGTGATTAGATATTATTTATTTTTACATGAAAATTTTTTTAGAAAAATATTCTAGCATGTTAAAATCATTAAATATGTTCTTTATTTTTAATCTGATTGAATTGAAATTCTTAGAAAATATTAAACAATATAATAAACAAATATTTGGCAAGTCAATTGAACTATGTGGCATGTTGAGAAGTCCATGATGAAAGGCCATTTTTTATTTTTAGCTCTATTGGACTGAAATTTTTAAAAAGTCTTAAATAACATAAAGGACATTTACATTCTAGATTTGATCAAAATCAGTGAAAATATAATTTATAGAAGTATTTCTATAAAAATGAATTATCCTCTTCTATATCTTTGATTGAGATAAAACTTTTTTTTAACCCAATCAGGATAAATCATGATTTTAAGTGAGTTAAATTATACAAATATTTAGGCTTATCATAATTCTCTGAATCTAATCCAAATGCTTGTTATTGGGGAAATCCATGTTTTTTTTAAATTTTGTTATATACATCAAGGAAAATCAAGATATATATAAAAAAAATCATATTGTATTTATTCAGATATTTATATAAATTCTCTAATTAAAATTAATTATTATTATAAAAACTAATTAATAAAAATTATAAAATTAAACCTAATGCAACTATTATTTAAATAAATAATAATAACAATAACATATATATACTGTATATTTTAACATTTGAAAAAACAATTTTTAACTAATGAAAACTTTCGTCTATGACTGGGTCCAGATTTTGAATAATCACTGGTAATGAATGGCCCAGTCAGCTTTTTCTTTTGATTCATTTCATATTATTTGATTTTATTTTTGCCATTAATTTGATTTTCATACTATTGGTGTTTCTCTGAAGGCAATCCTTTCTTTAGGATATTGGTATATTTTTTAATTTGATCATAAAATTGAGTGTACCTATTTAAATTTTATATGCACATAACTTTTATTGCCACTCTGCCTTGTTAAATATTTGTACTCTTCTTTAAGTTTATCCATACTTACAGTTTCTTGTAATACTCATTTTAGAATTTAAATTGATGATTTTAAATTTACAGATTATTGGTATAGTAACAAACTAAACAAAGCTTATTGTGCATGTGCAACATTTGGACTTCCAATTTATGCAAATATTGTATGGCTACTCAACTAAAATATGTTCAAAGAGCCAATCAATCTAAACAAATAAAATATTGATAAATACTGGAGCAAAGAAAAATTTCAAGACATTTAAAGTCCCAGACAAAATTCTGGACAACTATTGAAATTCAGGACAATCTGAGTTAATCCCAGATATATGTATGGCAATCCTACATATATTCTAGATTTGGTAAAAAATGATAGAACAATATAATCTGTAGAATGTTTCCAGAGAAGGAACCTCCATTTCCCCTTTTATTTTGACTTGATTGTACTGAAATTTTCAGATATCTCAAATAATCTAAGAAATATCTATATCCAAATTTCATTGACATTGATTGAATGATGTGACTTGTAGAAGTATATGTAGAGGAGAAGAAGAAAAACAATCTTTTATAAGTTTTGCTATTGTTTTTTAAACTGCTTTAGTTATTTTATTACCTGTAATTAGATTTGAAACTTCAAATTTAGCATTTGGTGCCCATTAATGTTTTCTAATTTTGAATATTTTTCATCAAATATAATTTTCAAATTAATAATATTTAACTTAGAATAAAAATTACAGTAAGTTAAATTTTGGCCAAAATCATTTCTGCAATAAAGACAATCGGTGATTATTGACTTGTTTTTGAGTCACTGCCATGCCTCTTGATTTCAAATGAAGATTGTTTAAATTTAATAAATATTCCTTAATTAATACTGATTGACTTAATTGATTAGTAAATAATCTAGCTAGTTTAAGTTGTTCAGATTTATTCATTATTACACAATTAAAAAATGAATCTACATATTTTAAATTTATTTATGTTTTAATGTCAGCTATCATATATAGGAGTTTCTTGAATTACAAATATTCATACCTAAAAATGTGAAATTTCATTTTCAGATTTCATGAAATTTCAAAAATTCTTCAATAATTCTAAACAATATGATATCAATCAATATTATATAAAGTTACACAGCTCATTAACATGTTATGACAGTATTTCAAGATAGTGACAATTACATCAAAATTCCATCATTTTATAATTGGAATATTTTGTTCAAATCTGTGAAATAAGAAATTTCTAATTGGTTTGATTGTAAAATATATTATGAAACACACTGTATAAAGTTATTTTAGTACATTTTGGGGCCAAATAATAGCAATATCTAGTTACAAACAATTTGAGTTATGAACAAAACTTACATATGAATTATGTTCATAATTCAAGGAGCATGCATACTATAAAAGTTTAACAATCAAATAAAATGTTGTCTGTTAATATTATCCTAAAATCTTTCTTCTTACGTACATTTAGATTAATTTAATGGAGTGCTTCTAAAATGGATTTTTTTTTTTCAAGATGAATTTGTATTTATTTTATAAAATTATTGCCTAGATTCAAAATCATTTAAACAATATCAAGAAGTATTTTCTACAAAAATTTCCAACTTTCCTTTACTTAGTAAGTCTTATTATTCTTCAAACAGTTCAGTGTTTTTATGTAACAGGAAGTGTTAGCAACAAAAATATCATTTGAAATTAACAATTTTGATTAAAAATAAAGATGTTTGTGCATATCTTTTGAGATCTTCTGAAAATTATTATCAAAGGCTTTAACAAAAAATATGGTTTATCATATAAAGTAATGTATAAAAAATTGAGTTTTCATACATATTGAATCTGGTAAGTACCCTAATTAAAAATAACAGTAAAGCAGCATGCATAGCCTACTGCAATTAATTTCATTAGTTAATTTGACTAGGAATGCATATATTAAACAGATTTTATTTTTTAAAAAAAACTTAATTTCATATAGTTTATTTAATAGCCAAAATATAAAAATATTCAAATATTTCATCAAAAACCTTCATGAATTATTTGAAAAACCTTTATTTTCATAAAAGACTGGAATGTGATATATTCCATTTTACAAAAAAGAATAGTAGGCTTAATTTTCTTTAAAGAAATAGTAAACATTAAAAAATTGTCAGTTTTAACAGTATGGCACACTTATAATATCATAAAGGATATTTTCGGCATTTATTGTAAACAGAATTAATAATTTTCTTATTTAATATTTAAAATATATAATTATATGACTTTTTAATATATTTAAATAAAATTTATAACTTGACAAATTAGATTGCATTTTAATTTGATAAGTAAAAGAAGATTGTTATTATATACTAATTTTATTTAAAAATTTCTAATTTAAACTCTGCATATATTTCCTAAATTGAATAAAATACATATTTATTGCTGAAAAAATTTGCTTTATTTATTTTATTTTAAAAATAAATGTTTTTTTTTTTTTTTTTAGATGCAGTATATATTTAGCCATAATTCTATTATTATTGTCAGTATACATTCTAAGTAGGGGAAATTTTTATTTATATATAGTGTGCCATTTTCAATTCAATAGGAATCATGTTCATTCCATATTCTATGCAAAACACTATTATTGCTCTATATGAAATAATATGCTGAATATTTCTAATTAATTGCAAATTTTATTACTATATGAAAATCAACTATCCAACCAATACTTTAGGACTTATTTCTTGCAGCAGATATTCATTACGAACATTGTTACAGCAGATATTTATTATGAACATTGTTGCAGCAGATATTTATTATGAAATTTTTAAAGCCATTCAGATAAGAATGGCTTTAAAAATTTCAATTGTTAAAAAAGTCATGAATGATTGTCAAAAAGTTGTTATTTCCTTTTGCAAAGAATTTATAAATTTTTTCAATAAAAGATTTTGCTTCAGTATAAAATTTAGTAAAATTTTTTTATATATTAAAATAAATAATAAGTGTGTTAATTATTTTATTGTTACCAATTATTGATGAAATTAAGAATTATTTTTACTTGATATATTTTTGTTTATTTGTTGCAACATAACATACAATATGATTATTTTCCTTTATCATGATTTAACTCTTTTTTTTTCATTTTGCTACAGAAAATATCTTGACCACTTCATAAATCAATGGTTTCCAAACTTTCTGTGTATGTGCCTCTTTTTTCAGTAAAAACCAGTACACCTCTCATTTTTATAAAAGTCTAATTTTATGAATAATTTCTACTTACAATTTAATACTATAAAACAATATACTATATTTTGTATAAATAAAGTTTTTATACATAAAAAAATATATATTTATTATGGTGTAATATTTTTTAATACAATTAAACAACTCTTACAAAAAAAATGAAAAATAGAATACATGTTTAATACAACATAATATTTAATACAATGGATGGGCTTGTTTTTTGGCACAAATTCTCTCAAATCAGAGTGTCATCAAAGATATCACTACTTGCAGTTCTTTTTCAATCATTAAAAAAGATTGATATTTTGTCTTAAAAAACAGTTAAAGCAGAAAGTTTCTAAATACATGGATATGTGTATTTATTACTCTTTTGCTGATTCTTTTTTTCCAACAATTTGAATTTATTTTTTTCATTTGTTTGTCTCAAAAATGATGTTCTCATTAATTCTTATACTCTCCCCTTGTAATAGATTAGCGCCCCCTAGTGGGACATGCCCCCAGTTTGGAAAACACTATCATAAATGATTATTTTATGTGACATAGTGGCATTTTTCAAATTTTCATAATCTATTTTAAATATGTATTGTGCTATACAACAAATATGCTAAAAATTTATTACTATCTTTTTCTTAATGCTGATAAAATAATAATATAACCTCTTTTATTTGCAAAAAAATAAAATAAATTTATTCATAAAAGAAAATGCTTTTAACTAAAAGTCAGTTACTATTCTTCCCTATTAAATAAAATACAATAAACTGTAACAGTATATGTAGCATTATATAATGTTTAATAGTTTACATAAAAATCATATATTAAAATTAATTATAAACATATTCTGAATAACCAAATAATTATAAAAATATTTGGTTAGTATATTCTCCTAGTAGGTTTTATTAAAATATATATTCAAAGTATTTTTATATTTTTACAGATAAGATGTCTATTAAACATCTGGGGTGTTATGTTATTTTTAAGATTATCATGGGTTGTAGGACAAGCTGGAATTGGTAGGTAATCAAATATTTTTGCATAAATTTTACATGCTTATACAGTATATATTTTTCTAAATAACATTTGTGCAATTAAATTTAAAACATATTCTAACAAATATTTCAGAAAATGGCAATAATAAGGATTTACAATAATTATCAGTAAAATTGATTGAACTTTTTAATTAACAAAAAAATTTAATGACAATGTTTTATTATTGATTCACTATCTGATTACTATTTTCTTAATAGTGTATATTTTTCCCTTCAGACCTTTCTCTGCTATAGTTTTATTAAAGCTTATAAGTATATGATTTGAAGATTAATAGTTGAGATCTTATAACCTGTAAAGAGTTGAAAGAATTTATGTAGTGTATTGTCTTGTTTGGTCTATATTAATATACTTTTGTAACTTTCTTATATAAAACAAGAACTAATGGCAAGTAATAATTTATTTTGGCACATTTTTGGGCCTTAACTGAAGAGGGACCACAGTTAAGGTCCGAAAACATTTTGCCAAAATAAATTATTACTTGCTGTTAGTGCTTGTTATAAGAAAATTAGTATATTAAGAATAAGAATTTATATAAGTATTTAATATACTTTGGTATTATGAATTCCATTTTTATATTTGTAATAAATATATCTAAATGTATCTAATAATATTTTATGTCTAGAAACTACAATACAGTCTTATATAAAACAAAATAATTTACTCTTAATACAAAGGCCATTTGGAAAGTAACTTTTCATTAGCTATAAAAATTAAAAGAAGTATGGCAAAAAATATTTATTATATACAAAAACATTTATATATCTAAATTATTTTTACATATATTTACCACTTGAATTATATATTTTTTTCTATCAGAAAATGACTTTTCAATTACGTCATCAAAGAAATCAGCCACATATGAGTTCAGTCTTATCTGTATTCTTGCCTTGAAACATATAGTCAACCAGTTTTTCATGTGTCAGAAAAGGCACTCAGAGTAATATGAAGATTTGTATGACAGATGACCAAACAAATCCCAGTTGAAATGTTGAAATATTTCTTGAATATGAGCACAGTATGCAGATGCAGTTGTTATAAAGCAAGATAACATTGGAAATCAGCTTACTGTACCTTTTGTTTTGAATAAGTTCTCTAAAATTTTTGTAATATCTCACAATACACTTCAGAATTGATTGTAATTTCTTGTCATAAATTACAGAAGCAGTATGATAAATGAATAAATACATGCATTCACATCTGGCTGAAATATTGATTATAATATTCATATTAAATCACTGGTTACATGATGCAAATCAATAATTGTCAATTAAAGTTATATGATGGCTCAATAGCTACTGAATCATTTTTACTGCTGCATATATGCAACCTTCTGCTCACTTCCCCCTTTACTGTTAAAAATTAATAGAGGTTACTTTCCAAATAGTCCTCATATTTCTGAAAGTGATTTAAATTCAAGATTATTAGAATAAGAAAAGCTGTCTAATTATAAATAAATAAATGTTTAGGATCACAAGAATTACTATCTTTATCTGCTAACTTATGATTTTTTTAATTAAACAAATATAAAAATTAATCTAATTAGTATTTACATACAATAAATAATAATATGTGCTAGCATAACTATTGCATGATTACAATCAATTAATTTTAATTCATTTAACTTGAATTATTGAAAAATTCATATTTATTTTAATATTAATTTTCAATATCTTTATTTTAATTGTTTTAATGATAAAAAGTAAAACTTTATAAATATAAAAAATTAAATAAATGATGCACAGCATAACTTTAAATGAAAAAACTTAATTTATTGTAAATTAATGTACTTCCAGCTTTAATAAGCCATCATTAGTAATTTTACTAAATATTTTTACAGTATGTTAAAATATTTAGTAAAATTACTAATGATACAGAACATCAATTTAAAAAATCAGAATGCATGAGCTTAGAACATTTAACAATTTAAAAATTATTTATAATATGAGTTAATGTTATAATGTATTTATTAATAATATCTTTTGTAAAATGATTTTATATACAACTCCATAATGCCAGTATATTATATGAAGGATTATCATTCAATACAAAAAATCTTATTTTAATCAATAATATATTATTGTTTTCAATATTTATTAATATAGATTCCCTATAATATTAACTCATATTATCAATAATTTTTAAATTGATGTTCTGTATCTAACATACTGCAACAATATTTAGTAAAATTACTGATGATGGTTTATTAATCATAATAGTTTTACTGCTTTGTTAATACATCAACTAATAAATAAGTAAAATAAGCACTATAGAGCAGTTGTAACAAA